>JBBPJL010000691.1:0-14475 GCA_038088675.1 Xanthoconium separans | reverse complement strand
TGATGCAAGCGTGCGTTTTCCCATGGTACGATCCCATTTGTGGTCACTCTCGGGCGACTCGTCAAAGCGACGGATAAAGTCGAGAATGAGGCAAAATATTTCCGAGACGAGCAGAGCGCGATGGATGGATTTGGCGAATGGCTCCGAGTGTCGGTTTTGTCTGAAGAAATGGGGAATGGAGAGAATGGGTTTGGAAGGTTTCGGGACGATTGCTCGAGAACTGGGTTGGACTGTCAGCATGGGTTGTGATTCAGGGAACCTTAACGACTGCGCACGGGCTAGGTTCTATGCATTCTAGTTCTGTGAGACTTCGTGGGAAGCAGCAAAGTTCGCGCGGTGCCTGCCGCTCTGACTTCTGTCTTGGATGGACGGGCAACATGGACTGTTTCCAAGAAGCGAACACACAGCCTCAGGGCGACGGCACGACCACGGATTGTTCACACGTTCATATTAGATGTACCAGACCACAACTCGTCATTAGGAATGCAGTAAAAAACCTGTACCATCTCGTCATGTCCTCTCAAGCGCAAGATACCTTGGACATCGTCAAAGAAGTCAATTACGCTGTACACGAGGCGCTAAATGAGCGCGACTCGAAGGGGTTGGAGCGTGAACGTGCTTTGGAACAGGCTGCGGCGAAAAGCATCGCTCGCGAGTGTTTGCGTACGTCGCTATTTACGATGCCAACCCCACGATTGACCGGGTTGCTAGCCGAGAAGGACAAGAACGGGACCGACGGTGGTGTAAGGAAAGTGAAGATGTGCATCACCTTGTCGAGTCAATGGCATTGTTGAAACGTCGATTTGCAGATTTGATTACGCTGTGACGTGTGGAGCGATGATGTCATAACCCATTTAGTATCCCATGTGGGATTCAGTTTGATTCCAAAACACAACCACCATCATCTCAGCTTTGTCTTCGTGCACGCCATGGTCACTCAGAACTTTGTCGGCGACAAGCCTGTCGATACGTTCCCCCCAGCAGCCATACAAAAGATCCCAGACGACGAACTCACCAAACGTGAACTTGAACGCTTGTCCAAGGGGGCTGACAAGGAACCCGGGGCGAACAAGCGCGCCGGGGTCGCCACCCGTGATCCCACGCGTGCGTCCTTGGTCCCGTTCACGGCGATTCATGCATATTGACCTTTGTACATCAGAGTTTGACACTAGACGTGGAGGTCAAGGCAATCATTTGCCAACCAAAGGTACCCTCGTTGCGAATTTCCACCCTTTGTCTCTCAGGGCTAAGCGTTGACCCCTTGTTGTAGATCCTGTCATCTAGCTTGTAGGATGGGCAGCAGGAATGTTTGTATTATAGATTTTGTAACACGACAACCGGAATGGGATGTATGTGAGCCAGGCTATGCCAACTGAAAAGATATTCGTCTAAATCACGCTCCGAAACGAGGACAAGAAGTAATCAGTGAGCCAAGGGAGGTATATAAGAAGGACAGAACAAAAGCCGTGACAAGCAGGCGGGTACATGTAGGATGTCAAAGGAACAGCGTGCGTGTTCGTCAACTGGACTCGAGCATCCCGATGCCAATCACGATCGTCGGTCTAGATCTGATGAGAAGAAGTTCCACCCAGGGGCACCAATGTTACTGGGATCATCCAAGGATTGGAAACGCCCGAAGCAGATCCTGAGCTACCACCATTTCTGTGACGGTGTGCTCTCTGACGATGTCACGAAATGTAGATTTGAAAGTTTAATCCTCCCTTTCTTAGCTCTCCTTGTGGTCTTGGATACAGATTGTGCCGGATGATTGATGTTGCCGCATATGTTCTCAGTCGGCAGCTTTCAACAAACGTACGTTTTATCGTCACCTCGTCTCTCTGTCGTACCCAGCTACTCAGTTGCTCTTTACCTTGAGACCTTGGCAACAGAACAAAGTTGTTGCAAACATGAGGCCCCTATCCATGTTCGATCAAACATCAACGAGCTCCTTAACACAGATACAAGATATGCTTACCCAACAACCATATTCTGGCCCACGCAAAATCGTTCTTGCGTTTGACATCGGTACCACGTACAGTGGCATCTCCTACTGTATCCTCCAGCCAGGGCAAATTCCAGAGATCCATGGAGTTGTTAAGCAGAGTTACAAGTTTATTTTCCGAGTCTTATCCGTATTTTCTGATATTCTTGTAGATTTCCTGGCCAAGGAGAGGGCCGTGGCAATGCCAAAGTGCCTTCGATCTTGTATTATGATTCCTCTGGGAAATTCAAAGCGGTTGGGAACGAGGCGCTCACCATGAACGCAATAAACAATGCGGATGAATACGCATGGGAGAAGGCAGAATGGTTGGCAGTCGCCCTCTATGCTATAATCATTCCAATGCGTTCATTGGACCCAGGTGGAAACTTCATCTCCGTCCACGGCATTTGGCGTCTGCCCACATCAAGGACGAAGATGTACCCCCACTCCCATATGGAAAATCCGCCGTCGACGTTCTGACTGATTTCATCGAATATCTCTTTGAATGACGCCAAAACACACCCAGGAACATCATATGGGACTTCACTGGAACTCGATGCGAAGTTCAATCGAGTTTGTATTTTCTCACCCGAATGGATGGGAGGGTCTACAACAGCAAATATATCGCGAAGCAATTGAACGCGCCGGTCTCATACCCTCCACGTCAGAGGGAAGATCTCGTGTCCATTTAGTGACCGAAGGCGAGGCAAGCTTGCATTATTGTATTTCAGGAATGCCCAAGCAACAGGCCAACTCGAGGCCTCGAGCAATTGTCGTTATTGATGCCGGTGGAGGGACCATTGATCTGAGTTCCTATTCGGTGAAATTCCGGCCGATTTCCTGCAAAGAGGTTGCTCTAGCTGAATGTATGTTTTTTACGCTGAAAACGTGCACTGGCTCATTTATCAACCTTCCAAGGCCGCTTGCAAGGAGCAGTATTCGTCACCCGTCGGGCGGCAAATCTATTATCAAGTAATCTCTTTTATTGTTTAATGACGAGCCATATATAAATTCTGAACACAGGAAAACTTGAAGGTTCGTCTCACTGCAGCGTTGATGAGATGGAAGAACTTGCACGCAAATTCGACGAATCCACAAAGCTTACTATACGTAGTCCCGACGAACCGGTTTACCTGATGGTTGGAAACATTCGGTACAACAACTCCCGGTTTGATATTAAACGCGGAGCATTGAAATTGTCAGGGTACGGCTTCCGATTTTGTTCCTTCTAGCTCATATTGTTATCTGCAATGACTCATTCCGTATCTTCTAGGGAGGAAGCGACAAGTTTGTTCGATGAATCTATCGAAGCCATCATCGATGCATTTAAGCAACAACGCAAGGCTGCCGATACAAAGATCACTGTGGGTTGCCCCCATTTGCGAGTATGTCGTTCTTCATTCGCACGTTTATAGATGGCACTCCTTGTAGGAGGGCTAGGAACGAACGATTTTGTATGGTCCTGCATCCAGACCTATTTCAGGCAACAGGGCATCATTATATGCCGTCCTGATAATGATGTGTATGGCTCATTATCTCCCCACGTTGTTGGAGATTACTGACGTGTTTTAGAAACAAGGCTGTTGCAAATGGAGCAGTAATATTCCATCTCGATCGTACGGTGAAGTCCCGAGTTGCTCGTGCTACCTACGGCATTTCAGTTATGCCTGATGTAAACCAAAGTGACTCAGAGCATTGCCTCAGGAAGCACAAGTGGGAAAAACGTCCAACCGGAAAATATGGCGTTAGAGGGGGTTTCTACCCGATTCTTCGTAAAGTTGTCTCTTTGACTGTCGGAGGTCTCTAGGGTATTGACCTCGCAATATTCGTAGGGCCAGCAGATCGATGAGAAACAGGAAGTTCGCTGTCTGTCCTACTTTCACGGGAGTAGTCGGGAGGATTTTTCTGACAACAAATTGATAATCATGTGTTACCATGGCAATTTATCCAATCCAAGATGGATGGATGAAGATTCATGCAAGTACCTTCCCACATGTTACATTCTGATCTGAGCAGCACACAATGTTATAGTGTCATTCTCTAAACTATGTACAATACGGGCAGATCTTGGCAAGGCAGCACAAAGTTCCCCTGCAAAGATCGGAGTCTCTGGCGAGATCTATTACGAAGTTAACTTTGACTTGGTTGCATTTTTCGGGGCTGCAGAATTGACAGCTCAAATTGTTTGGAAAGACGACGTGAGTGATGAACCGCACTTGTTTTTCTCGTCTCATTCTCAATATATTTATGGCAGGGGGTTGAAGAACGGTGAGTATTGGTAGACTCGGTTGCTCGTATGGTCTAACCTGGACCTTGGAACTCAGAACGCCGGTAACAATCGTCTATTTGGATGATTGAACGACATGATCAAACTACGTATGGGCGCGAGTCAACGCTGAATATAAGTGTAACCGTGACGGACTAAAGTATACATAAAATGTTGATTCCGTGTTGGTACGCATCAAGCAAAGATGAAAAAGAACTTATATATAGTACGTATTGGAAGGAAGTAAAAAGGAACTACGTTGCAGACCGACATGTGAGTATCAGTTTCCACCCTCCGAATACATCCGTTGCTCAGTGCACTGGAACCCTCCTGACCACCCGACAATCAATCGATGCCGATGGGATTTCCAGTTCTCTTGCCATCTCTCACCAAGCACCACCCAATTTGATCACTCAGGGAGAATATAGCGGGCGACGTGTGGGTAGTCGATTCCGATCATCACCGACACCTATCTACTTCATTCATCCACGATCGACTGGTGGCACTCTTTGATCTCAACCTCGTGCCCTGTCTGTCGCTCGGTCTGTGTCACCACCGCTCGCAACTGATAACCCTTTTCGTGAAAGAAGAACGCCGATAAATAGGACATGTCGTCCAAAGATACATAAATATATACGTGTTCTGCCATGTGAGGCACCGCCGAACAGACATAACGACCTCCAATACACCCACTTTCAACCCTCACATTGCGACTCGCCGTTCAAGCGGCGAGCGTCCACTCAAACCTCAACCGACAATCTAAAAACCTCGACCACTCCTTCGGTATCGCCCATATTTTCTTCCGCAGGGGGATCCTGCCTTTCTTGGTCCCCATCGACGAATACCATTGCAGATACGGTGGTGTTCTGGCCGGCATGCGACCGCGAATGTATGCTGAACCCGGTGTCAATGTGGCAGCAAGTTTCACGATCATACAGCTCGCGTATGCCGATGATGAACCGGGGGATGAGAGGATAGAGTGCTACATAACTAAGCGATCCCAGGAAGAGGTTGACGGTACCGCTCGGTACCACGCTCGCATCAAACATTAACAAGCTAATGAGTTGGTAGAAAACATTCCTAATGGTGTGTAAACATGTGTCGGTGATGCTTTCAGGAATGATCAGGACATACACAAAGAAATAGAGAATTCCATCTCTGGTTAGTAATTGCATGTAGCGGTTCAGCTGCCATTTCTTCGTCGCTCGGTACATTTCTACTGATTGTTTCAGGGTTTGGATGACAGCGAGAATCACCAGCACAGCGATGAGGGTAAATCGCTGGACTAGATCAAGCGGGTGGACCATTACCGGAACATTAACATACGAGGGATTGCAAAAGGAAAAGTTGGAAATTCGGACAATTGTCTCTAATAAGCATGGAAGTCGGGTGAGATCAGCCATTGTATTGACGTCCAATTTACAAAACACATACCTGAAAGGTGGTCGGGATTGTTATAGATTCCGGATATAATGACAGAGGGGATGATTTGCACCACATAAAAGAAGAGGAGGATATAGAGGATTATCCTCGATCGATTCCACATTGTGTAAACCCGCAGAATCATCACATCTGTGACACTGGTTAACATAGTGGAAGTTGTGCTCGGTGTACGAAGGAACTCACAATCGGTCGCAAAAAGGAACACGAAGTACGCCCAAAACCCCACAATATCTAACACAAAGCCTTTGAAAATGCATTCCCCTTACCACACAGTAATTTAAAGGAAATGGTTATGCTCACAGCTGTTTCACAGTTTAAACACCGTTTTTCACTTGGAAAAATAGAGTACATACACCTGCCGGAACAGAGCCATCAGCAGTGAGCCGAGCCGAAACAGGAAGGATTTGAAGAAACTTACTTCTACAGGACCAGGAAAAAAGGTACTTCCAGCTGAGGATATACTTGTTGAGCAAGAATGAACTCTATGTTTGACCCGAACATACCAACTGCGCCAGTCCTTGAGAATGGAATCAGAGTTAACTGTGTTCAAAAATGTGCTAAAACTTGACCTACATAGCGGTGAAAAGACCGACATAACGGACCTATTGGAGTAGTGTTCAGAATACATGGTTCATGCTACTGAAAATAATACACACTATGACAAAGATTGTAGAGACCCAGGACCAGGGTCGGCACTGTAGCATTATCAGGGAGATTGATGAGCGATGATAGAGAACTCCATACCCAAATGTACTCGACCTTGGAAGCTTGTTAATATGAAAGGGTATCAGAGAAGGAATGGCATACCTCAGTTGAGAATGTGAGGACTGTGGATTTGACATTCTAGTGATGGGTAGAGGTTATGGTCGCAACAGCATCACTCACGATAATCGTATCCAACGGCTGTGATGACGTAGACTGAATTTGTGTGTCAGATTGATCATTGCAGAAAATCAGCAGTCGTACTGCTTGCATAGTCGTTTAGAACGACAAGCTCCAAGGTGGATGGTAGGTTGGAGGCCATAAATGTAAGCGAAACGGGAACGGCTTTTACGATCAACGGGTCGATACAACTGTGTCCAGGAACTGGCAGGAAGACACGGGCTATTTAGCTGCGAATAACCGTTAACAAACAGATGCAAGTCGTCAATACAGCTGGATCAGGACAACATGGCTTTTAAGCCAGAATCTGAGGAAGTTTTCTTGACTTCATATTGCCACATTCAGGCGCGTTCTTCTTATGAGACACAGCCGAACTGCTTATCATCTCAAGTAGTGATGAGATTCTCATGATCGTATCCTGAAACATTGAGTGAGGTAAGGAGAAGGAGTGTTGGGCTACCCATATGTCGGTCATGTGGAGCTACAAATTTGAGTCACTGAGGATGACCGTGCAAAAGAATAAAGACGTTCTGTGCAAAGGTCACTTTTTTTTGTCATCGATGTCTCGGTCGTATAACATCGAGGACCAAGCGGCGATCGGACAATTCAGTAGATCACTGCAATTATACTGCCGCATCAATCCCGAGGCATCAAGGGGGATGAAACATGCCAGAAACTTATCAACGCACAATATGGCCGTCCAGACAGTGATGGATGTTGCTTCGCTACACCCCGTCCTCTTTGAACAGGAAGGGTCACTGATATTGGACACTGGTTGAACCCTGTCTCCCAAATGGCTAACACAGATCTCTGTTCATAGATGTGACTGCGTCGCATCTGGATCCAACGCGTCAAATAATGCGGCATACGATTGTGAGCCCATGGTAATCGACTTAGTAACCGGGGTTGATCTCATACCGCAGAAAGGGTGGCGAATCGCGATGTGTCGGTATTGTTCCAGCAATAAACTGATGGACTCACAGGCTGTCTATAAAATGCACAGGAATCCAGCTCTGAGTCGACGCGTGTTCGTTGGGATCACTCCTGGCCAACAGAAGCATGATATATTGGATTTGTCGGACATGGCAGGTCTCTACAACGTTCTTAATCCGATTAATGAGTTTGAGGTTTGCCGCGTCGGCGGGGATAGGCAGGGTGACCATGTAGCGAAGTACGACTCCCTTGGGGTGCGCCAAGGGAGCCTGAGGGTATTGTTCCAACCCTCGGCATGACGGTAGTAGTGCGTCTTGTGAGCCTTGTGAGCGTTGAAACAGTCGCTGAGTGACGCAAGACGAAAAGAATCAAGATGGATTGATCAATGAACTAAGTGATATCTGGCTGTAAAAAGGACAACGTTGTTATCTGCACAGGAACTTTTCAGCGCATGGAGTCAAAGTTGGGACGACTCTGGACTCCGAGTCGCGACCACCCACCGATTATTCAAACACCATCTGGAGCTCACCGTGTCGTCTACGCCAATTCTCTAACCCTGCGCTAAGAGCCTCACTGCCTTTTGCCAGCGCGAATTTGGGGCAAATGGTTTTCCTCACTCCTGTAACAGTTACCTGAGAAAACGTTCAAACTCTCCTCGCCGTGTACGCTTCCCATCACTGGCCCGGGACAACTTCCCAGGCACGATGTATGCACTACCGTGACATAGCATATCTGCTGTTTGCATATCGTTCTCTCAGACACCTCAATTGGGCCCATCATTATATGCCGTCCTGATAATGATGTGTATAGCTCATTATCTCCCCACGTTGTCGGGGATCACTGACGTGTTTTAGAAACAAGGCTGTTGCAAATGGAGCAGTAATATTCCATCTCGATCGTACTGTGAAGTCCCGAGTTGCTCGTGCTACATACGGCATTTCAGTTATGCCTGATGTAAACCAAAGTGGCCCAGAACATCGCCTCAGGAAGCACAAGTGGGAAAAACGTCCAACCGGAAAATATGGCGTTAGAGGGGGTTTCTACCCGATTCTTCGTAAAGTTGTCTCTTTGACTGTCGGAGGTCTCTAGGGTATTGACCTAGCAATATTCGTAGGGCCAGCAGATCGATGAGAAACAGGAAGTTCGCTATCTGTCCTACTTTCACGGGAGTAGTCGGGAGGATTTTTCTGACAACAAACTGATAATCATGTGTTATCATGGCAATTTATCCGATCCAAGATGGATGGATGAAGACTCATGCAAGTACCTTCCCACATGTTACATTCTGATCTGAGCAGCACACAATGTTATAGTATCGTTCTCTAAACTCTGTACGATACGGGCAGATCTTGACAAGGCAGCACAAAGTTCCCCTGCAAAGATCGGAGTCTCTGGCGAGATCTATTACGAAGTTAGCTTTGACTTGGTTGCATTTTTCGGGGCTGCAGAGTTGACAGCTCAAATTGTCTGGAAAGACAACGTGAGTGATGAACCGCACGTGTTTTTCCCGTCTCATTCTCAATATATCTATGGCAGGGGATTGAAGAACGGTGAGCATTGGTAGACTCGGTTGCTGGCACGGTCTAACCTGGACCTTGGAACTCAGAACGCCGGTAACGATCGTCTATTTGGATGATTGAAGACATGGTCAAAGATGAGTCAACGCTGAATGTAGGTGTAACCGTGACGGACTGAAGAAGGCTATCGTACTAAATTAAATGAGGTGCATAAAATGTCGGTTCCGTGTTGGTACGCATCAAGCAAGATGAAAAAGAACTTATATATAGTATGTATTGGAAGGAAGTAAAAAGGAACTACGTTGCGTTGCGTTGCGTAGGACCCTTTATCTTCAATTCGTACCGACCGTGTTTCAGGCTACGACAGGGATGGCCTTATTCGAACGGTTCAAATGTTGTGAAACGGTAGCACATATCGCAGTATACGTGTGATGTCCCTGCTCACCAGTACCAGCGTTCAGAAACTTGAACCCGAATCGACCTGTCCGTCTAGGTATCGGCCCGTCGTATCTCCAGTACGTCGTCAGCCCTCACGTGATATCCTTCTCCATCAGTAGTAACCGTTGCACAGCCCGCCATCGCTCCGACTCGGCCATATCAAAGATTTCCGTCATCTCGAATTCCTGCCTCTTTGACCGAACTCTCCGCAGCTGCGGCATCACCGATCTCAGGCACGACACCAAGTCGTTCAGCCCCTCCGTGTCCCCCACGGCCGGCGCTGGCGAATGTCCGACGTGGATCCGCGTAATCCGTTGATTCGAGACGCCCCACGTGCGATCCTGGCTCGTTATCGCGAGGTCCCCTTCCTCCTTGTCGTCATGACTTGCCACCGACGCCTCAGGTTGCGTACCCCCGCCCGCATCCGGCATCGCCACGGGGGCCGGCGGCGGAATCGAGGCATCAAACGCGACGTGCAGCTTCTCTAGATACGGACACGACTTGAGTATAGCGATGATGGCACCCAGACTCGCCGTCGGCGGTGTTCTGGACACGTCCGCCGCACCCAATTTTAAACTCTTCAACCCTGGCCAAGTCGTCGCCATCCGTTCGTAAGCAGCGTCGTCCAACTCGGACGTGCAAAACGCATTCAAGTCGAGAGAGACCAGCATAGTGAATGGGTACAGGGATGTCAGGAGGGGTTCTGTGAGCGGGAAGGAACGTAGGGTGAACGTGCGACGAAACGAGGACCTCGATGAGATCGTCAGGTTTTGCAGCTGGGCGGTATCTAATCTGGATGGAAGCATTTCGAAGAGAGCTTCCATGTCCGAAGGAACTGTAAGATCCAGACCGATGTGGAGGCGGAAGATCGTCGGGTTTCCTTGCAGCGTCTGGAGGTATCGTAGACAGTACAAGGCATTACTCCCTTCCAGGGTAAACGTATGGATCATAGTTGGAAGCTTATCAAGATTGACCTCCGAGACAAGGCTATTAAGCTCGACACTGAGCGTATCCAGCGTCTCGCGGGAGGCGATATCGTCTATGACGGCTTGTGAAAGTGGGCAACTGCGCAGGACTCGCAGGTTAGACCATTTACTGACAATTTCACCGACATCTTGAGAATGATCGTTGAAGGTAGCGCGAGGCAGGGCGGTAAACGAGGTCACGTTCGGACAC
The DNA here is from genome assembly GCA_038088675.1 of Xanthoconium separans. Classification (NCBI taxonomy): domain Eukaryota; kingdom Fungi; phylum Basidiomycota; class Agaricomycetes; order Boletales; family Boletaceae; genus Xanthoconium; species Xanthoconium separans. The sequence continues at coordinate 3,839 of JBBPJL010000691.1, read as the reverse complement.
AAGTTGGGTAGACCAGCGAGGACAGTCCGTGCAGAGACAAAGATTGGCCAGGACACAAGAAAGAGCGAGACACTGGTCACCCTTGGCCCTGCAAAGTACGTCATAAGGGGTACAGTCGGATCGATGACGCTGGACGTGTCCGATTCGCTCCACACAAGCTCGGTGAGGTTGGGTAAAAGGGGAAGGGAGGCTTTCGGGAGTCGCGAGAGGGCGGCGAGGACGTTTCGTTGGATCGATGGAGGGATACGACGGCAAGGACCTCGGAGGGACCGAACACGTACAGCATATCGACGGAATGTCAACCAGTGCTTATCTTTCATGAACATCCGTATCTGAGGTGTCCAAATGAGATGGGGTATGGATCAAGAGACTGATTGGAAAACGCACAAAAAAGCGGGAATGCTTTTTAGCCCAGATACGACTTGGGAGGACCCTGATCAGGGGATCTAGACTATCTAGACGCATCCAAAGCAGATCTAATGCAGGTGCGCTGAACGCGCGACATGTCCGTGAAAGCGATGCGAGTGTTCGTCTGCCGAGGGCACGGTTCACCCCGCCAATGCATTCGCCCTCCTCGGACAGCGCGTCGTACTGTCGCACAAACTCGAGTATGACGCTGAATATTTCGGAAATAAGGAAACATCGATGCACGGATGTCGTATGGAACTGTGTGGGTCGGTTGGGTTTGAAACACTGGAGGACGGTGGAGAGACGTTTGGTAGCCTTTGTCGGTGCGAGGTTACCACAAGAGCTGGATTTTCTAGTCAACGCCAAGGTGAATTTTGGTGGACAAGTCACATACCCAGCTACATTATGTCTGAATACAGGCATCGTTTACTCGCAGTTATAAGTGATGTTGTTTGAACTTGCCAGGTAGCTAGTAAGTACTAACACTAGCCAACCCGCACAGCGAAACACAAAAGGACATGCCTCAACCGCGTGTATTTGACAATTTTCCCACAACTACAAAGAACTCATCGGAGTTTGAATCACGAGGTCTGGCATTTGGACACTGGTGCTCATGACCAACATCCAGCCTGCCCAGAGCAGGAATCATGGGGCGGGCGAGGGGTTGGGCAGAAGGATCCTTGTGAGTATCTCATTCCACGTTAGAACACACTGATTTGATAGGACGCCGACGGTCCTGCATGACGTAACTTCGAGAAAAATGGAACAATATGCTCCAGCTCGACGATGCACTACTTACGTAGCAGGTATCTTTTTATTGGCGCGGAGTCCCTGAGTCCACGATATGGACTCACTCAGATACTCCACAGGGCCGCACTTCGTCTGCTCTTCTATTACGTTTTCATCAATCCGACGGCCAGACTGTACTATCCTATCCAGTAACTTCGGCAGTCAACAACTTCGGCAGTCACACAATGGTCACGAATGGTCACGGTTGGTCACATAACCCGAAATTAAACTCAGCTTGGACCACTGCAGTGTATAAACCATGTTTGAGTCATGCTTTCCCACTGCTCTGGCTACGTCGACCACTTGACCTGCGAAGGCGAAGCAGCCGTCCCATCCCCGCACAGCGCAGGGGAGCCTGCGAGACAGCACGGACGTGGCAGATTGAGCACATTTCAAACTCAGCCGCGGCACAGTTCGGCAGGTGACACCAAGGTGACTTTTTGTGTGACAATCCCATTTCACGTATCTCGCTCAATTCTGCATCAATCGTGCCCGTTCAAGCTCGCTCAACTCTAGAATATACCACAAGTGATAGCTATCCTTGTGGACAATGAAAAAAGTAAAGTTTTGCAAATGTGCCGAAGTTAGTGGGAGTGCCGAAGTTACTGGATAGGATAGTATTTCAGTGGTGTTTGCATTCCTCATGCTCTCGATGAATTGGCACCTTGTCTGTGCCCTTGTACTTCTCTGCGCGTTGTGGTATGCGACGCGCATCCTCAACACACAATCACGGTTACCGCTGCCTCCAGGTCCGCCGGGACACTGGCTATTCGGAAATCAAGTTCCTGCATCTCGGTAATTCCTTGTGCAAACTATGTGACTGGGCAGCTGGTACAATTGTTGTACAGTGCGCCTTTCGTATTCGCCAAAATGACTGAAGAGTTTGGCCCAGTATTCTCTCTGAGACAAGGACCCCGGGTATTCATAGTCATCGGCCGTTATCGAGCAGCCATGGATATCATGGAGAAACAGGGAGCTTTACTCGCTGACAGGCCTCGATCAGTTGCAGCTGTCGAGACACTTTCCAGAGGGATGGGGGTCGTTGTGGTGGGAGCAGGAGACAAAATTCGCATGCTCCGGAGGTAACATTTTTTCGAAGCTGAGGTGAAAATAATCTTAGAACTGCATACTGTGGTGACACAGGGCATTTCACGCGGCGTTGAATCCCAGGATTGCAGATACGTATGATTATGTGCAGGTTCGACATGCTAAGAATGTGCTGCTTGACATTCTGGAAGATCCTGTAAACCACCAGATGCACATTAAGCGGTATGTCGTTTTGTGTGGTTTTTCTTGGTGTCCGTTTCTGAGTGCCTAAACTAGATACGCTGCATCCGTGATCATGTCCATTACCTACGGAAAAACTACACCAACCGCATATAGTGATCCCGAAGTCGTAGCACTAAATCGCTACTTGTCGCGCTTCGGGGAAGCGATACGGCCTGGAGCATATCTAGTGGACACCTACCCTATCATGAAGTATATTCCAGGTTACCTCACGCAACTAAAGAAATGGCACCAGGAAGAACTTTCACTTTACCGAGGACAGCTGAACTTGGTACGGGAGCAGATGGTATGTAATTCGGTTCGCATTTATTATGATGCATAGATGCTGACGTGAGCCAGGCGAAAGGCATCGCACGACCCTGTTTCGCCAAGTTTTTACTAGAGAAACAAGAGGAATATGGAATCGAGGATAACGAGATGGCTTACGTTGCCGGTTCCATGTTTGGTGCTGGGTCCGACACTGTGGGTCAGTGTTCTGCCAGTCAGTGAACTTACACAAAATTCGGAGAACGTACACCTATGAACTTTCCCATGAACGTAGATGAACTGAACTCGAGCAGTACCAGGAGTCCATGGCAGAAAGTACATAATCAATCCCAATTGGCTGAAGGACTCGGGTAAAGCTGAGAAGGACGAGTGGAGAAAGTGACATTTTACACTGCTAGAACATACAAATCAGGATCCTCAATTCCCTCTGCATCTAGATTAAAAATTGATAAAGTTCGAGGTCATCTAACGAGCAAACAGCAGTTGTATAGAATGAATGTAGCTAGGCAACTCCACGGCTATACTCGCGGGTGGCAGCACCAGTGCCCGTACCCGTACCCGCCGACATATCTGTACCCCCAAGCAGGGTGCCGGGTCAGCGGCAGGTATGGAATTCGGACACCCGTACCAACACCCATACTTGGGTAGGCGCGGGTATGCACGGAGAGGGAGAGAGCTCACCGTTGTCAACGGTGCAACGTTGACAACTTTGCGCCCTCATCCTCGTCGTGTCGCGTCGTGAGGGAGACGGAGGGCGCGCACGGCGGCGGCGGCGGCGTTGTCGTCATGTCGGTGGGGTCTTCGTGAGGGTGAGGGAGGAGAAAGGGCACGTGCGGCGGCGTCATGTCGTCACGAGATGGGAGAGGGTGAGGGTGAGGGTGCGTGCGGCGACGCCGTCGTGTTGTTGTGAGGTGGACGAGGGCGAGGGAGGGGCGCGCCGTCACCGTCGTCGCGAGGTAGGAGAGGGGAAGGGTGCGTGCAGCGTCGTTATCGGCGTCGTCGTGAGGGGGAGCGGGGGATGCGAGGGCGCCGCGCTGTGTTGCGTTGATGCGGTCTTGGACAAGGTTTGGCGGGGGTGAGACGGGCCG
>JBBPJL010000690.1:0-14499 GCA_038088675.1 Xanthoconium separans | reverse complement strand
ATAGCTACACATCCGGCGCGGTTGCTTGATAAAGTCTACTAAGTTTTTGTTGCCGACTCGTTTCACTAATAATACCCCCCCTTCCCCCTCTCCTCTCATACAATGGCCGCTCGCCGACAGCTCGTCCTCGGGCAACCCAACGGCGCTGTCACCACCCTCACTTTGACCGATTCTTCGCTCTCAATTAGCACCAATTTCGCCACCGCTGATACCCCGAGACACTCATTTCGCTTCTCCTCGTCCACCAAGCCGGATCGTTTAGAAATTCCCCTACACAATGTCATTGCTGCATCCATGACTGGCACAACCGTCGACGTGTCCTACGTGGCTCGCATGTCGAAGCAGCGCCTTCATATGCGGCAGGTCCGGGGTGACGTGACCGACAAGGACGTTCCTCTTGCCACAGAATGGTGCAGTGTGATTACCGAGCTTGCATACCGAGGTACGCACTCCCGATTCGGTCCCTCCTCTCCCTCGCCTCACCTTGCCCGTTCTTCCCCCACCCAGGCAACAACCCCCCCAGGTCCTTGAAAGTGCTCATCAATCCCTTTGGTGGTCCCGTAGGTCACCTGCTTGCTTGGGTCACCCCCAGCTGACGGCGCGCAGGGAAAAGCGCGCCAAGTTTTTGCCCGAAAAGTGGAGCCAATACTGCGAGCGGCGGGGTGCACACTCGACATCACTCGTACGCCTTTTTTTTTCTCGTGTTCACACGTGCTAACGAGTTCCCTCAAGTGACGACAAGGGCTGGCCATGCCAGCGACATTGTGCAACATATGTCGCTCATGTATGACGCATTGGTGGTCGTGTCGGGAGACGGTCTCGTTCACGAGGTCGTGAATGGCCTCGCCAAGCACGAGACGCCCGAGGAGGCGTTTTCTATTCCTATCGCGCCGATACCCGCTGGTTCCGGAAATGGTCTCTCGTTGAATATTTTGGGTCTTCATGACGGACTAGATCCATGCGCGGCTGCGCTCAACGTTCTCAAAGGTAACATGTGCGTTCGGTGACGTGGCACGACCACATGGCTGACGTTGGTTTCTAGGCCGACCGATGAAAGTCGACTTGTTTTCGTTCACGCAAGGGAGTCAAAAACGGATATCGTTCATGTCGCAGACTGTTGGTCTCATGGCCGATGTGGATATAGAAACGGAGCATCTTCGATGGATGGGCGATCTTCGGTTCATTTGGGGTTTTCTCCGTGGGGGTAAGCACGTCATAGGCTCTTGACCGAAACTGTCATCATGGTTTTCCCCAGTTGTCACGCGCAAGACTTGTAAAATGGAGTTGTCGATGAAGGTCGTCGAACAGGACAAGTCCCAAATGGTAGATGCATTGTATGCACGTCGACGGAGCGCAGCCAAGGGTGTTCCTCCTGCTCTGCCGTCTCCCGACCCCAGCGATGACAAGCAAATGCAAGAGACGGATCCGGCAGACAATTGGGTCACGTTTCAGAAGCCGATTTTGTGGATGTTTGCTGGCAAGGGTCCATACGTGAGCCGGTACGTTTGACGTCGATCGTCGTTCTCCACGTCTTGCTTATGCAAACACGTTTTCAGATCGTTGATGCAATTTCCTGTTTCCCATCCCGACGATGGCTTGATCGACATTTCGATACAAGAAATCGTGGGTCGTGTTCCCATCAAGTCTGTTATACTTTCTCAATGGGTATGTTAGGTGGCTAGAAAATTCTTGCTTGATGCAATGGAAGGCGCCGAATTCGGCCGTTCCTATTGGTTTAGCTCGGTGCGTGACAAAGTATGGGTGGGAAGCCATTTACTGAAGCTGCTGTATAGAACCGATACTTTAAAGCATCTGCATACCGTGCTAAACCTCTCACGGCGAGTGGTGTGCTGATGGTCGACGGTGAAGCATTCCCATTCGAGGAGTTCCAGATCGACGTTTTGCCCCGTCTCGGGACACTACTGAGCCCCCACCCATACTATGCACCAGATTTCAAAGTGATCGATGCAAAGGGGACCATGCGAGAGAGCATGACCATCGCGTCATGATTTGTATTTGGATACTCTTTCTTTGACGCGATTGTGGACGAGTAGCGAATGTGTATAATGTGTCTTTCATGTAGTTGCTAATAAATTACCTTGTTTTATGTACAACTTTTACAGTCGACACCTGGATACCCCCATACTCACTCCCCCCATAACACATAGCATTTCTAGTCTCCCAAACTCCTCTTGCTCACCATACAACCCACGGGCCCATTGTTTGGGGCTTCTCCCGAGTGTCGTAAATTGCGGAATTTGAAGTGTGACTGTGACAAGCGCGTGACTGTCGCGGTCTGTTGAATCATGTGACCTCCACCGCACAAGCGGACCTTGAAATGGAGTTGGTGCCCATTCATAAAGCGGCGGTGATGCTCGTCGCGTCTATCCACACACTTTTTCCCCTACCACCACCACCTCGCCTCACAAAGGCTCGCTCGTACAAATAACACTTTTGGTGTGCACATCGCCTCATTCGTGCACGAACGACGCTCACACTCGATTTCCACAGTCACATACCTTGTATATTGTGTAGATTCTCAAATGGCTCCCAAAGTAAGTTGGATTTTATTGTGATCACTGATATCAGGTATTGATGACGAGTGTAGCCAGCGTCCACTGCCGGCAAAGCCCCTGCCTCTACCGCCTCCAAGGCTCCTGCCAAGGCAGATTCGGGTGCCAAGGCTGCAAAGAAGACTGCTAGCAAGTCTGGTCCGCCTGCTGAGGGTGAAAAGAAGAAGCGTCGAAAGGTCCGAAAGGAGACGTATAGCTCTTACATTTACAAAGGTGAGCAATTATGCTTGGCGTCTTGCACACCCACTGATTGGTTGCAGTCTTGAAGCAAGTACACCCTGATACGGGTATCTCGAACAAGGCCATGGCCATCTTGAACTCATTTGTTAATGACATCTTTGAGCGGATCGCCACCGAGGCATCTAGTATGGATCTGTTCTTGTTGGTGATTCTCATGTCTGACATGTATGCCACAGAGCTCGCCGCCTACTCCAAGAAATCTACCATCTCGTCTCGTGAGATCCAAACCTCTGTTCGATTGATTCTTCCTGGTGAGCTTGCCAAACACGCCATCTCTGAGGGTACAAAGTCGGTCACGAGTAAGTCTTTCGTGTTAGTTGTCTTGTATGAGACTCAAGCATGGTCTATTAGAGTTCTCGACCGGCTCGAAGTAAATATTTATCTATCTGGTGTATCGCTATGTTATTGTAGTTTCCGTTTTATTCGAGATACCTTCCACCCTCCATTGTCAGCTACTCGAATTTTAAGTTGTTTGAGCGTGCTGTTCTTTTGTAGGAGAGCCTGGGAATAGCCCCTCAAAATAGCACATTCTGACTGCGGATTCTATGCGGGTGGCCGTATTACTCCGGAAGGTGCCCATCGTGAGCCTTGCTTGGATCCGCCGCAAACGACATCCGAGCCATGATCTCGATAATAACTCAGTCCGATTTAGACACTAATGTACGCTAAATGTCACAATCAAAACAACTCTTCTATCGACAAACGTCCTTGTATTGTATTTTTTTCTTGATCTCGCTCTTTATTATAAGAGCCAAACCATTGGCGACGACGCCATGCCACCCAAGAGAAGAGAGAGAAACAGAGAAACAAGTCCGTTACAAGTGAGTAGACCGGAAAAACCAAGAGAGAGATGACACTGGGAGAGGGGATATATGTAGATGATCATGCACCGTTGTCAAAGTGTCCTCGAGATATTCATTGTCAGAGAAAGAAAGGAAAATGTCTACTGATGTGAGTCAATGTCAATGTGCATTTATTGTAAAAGACCAGAGCATGCGAGATGATGATGATGAACAACAAAAAAGAGAGAGAGCAGGATAAAACGAGGTCCGTCGTCATGGCCGGGCTGGAAAGATCATGTCCATCATTGCGCACTTAACATGATGAAAAGACGAGGACGTACCCAGTTGTTCCTTGCGGTAAAACCAGAAATAACCGAGCACGATCACGAGTTGGCACATAAGTGCGATCCAAAACGGTGGGGAGGCCATCGGACTGCCTGCGATACCCTTGGAGAAATCCCACGTGCCGACGTCGGGGAACACCGTTCCGGGACCAATCGCATTGGGTGCTGTCGCTCGCGCGACCATGACACAGATCGCACCAATGATTTGTGCGAGGACGAGCGTCACACACACGTGGAGACGGGAGAGCGTCTGACGACACATGAGTATGCATCGACATTTTCGATGGTGTCTCATACCTGAAGCAGAATCATTCCCAGACCGACACCCTGGACGGCATCTAGGACACCGAGCCAGAGCCACAGCGAAAGACCGAGATAAGGGCCACCAGACCCTGCCCAAGGAATATAGAGGGCAAGCGAAGACGTTCCCCACAAGGTCTACCAAACACCCATCAAAACTTCACATCGACGCACATCAAATCAACGCAACATACCTGACACCACCGTGGCGCACCCAAACCGACCGCGAAAACAGGAAGGATCCACGTATGCGTCTTGCTCAAGTGCGTCAAGACGAGCATCATGAGACCCCAGACACCAATAAAGAACGTGACGACGAGCAGCGCGATCTGCCACTTTGAAATGGGTACGTTCCACAAGAAGCTCCAGTTTCGACCGTAGGGCTACACCTGGTCAGCACCCACGTTGACACACAAAAAACATTGGATACATACCCCACTCAGCCAATAGTCCCGAAGAATTTCAGATGCAAGGAACCTAGGAGCCATCAGTACGTTGTAAACCCAGAAACCAAAGCGGACGGACGTACCACAAAACCAGCTTTCTCCGCAGCAGCGTCCTGAAAAAGTTGGGCACCTTGGGCGGCGTCTGGCGGTAGTATTCTAGAGCACATCATCAGCGAAACGACCACCCACACCGCACGAGATACAAACCTGGAAGACCACGGAGCAAGAGATACGCAAAGATAAACGACATGAGCGAAAGCGGCCAAAGCACGAAGACAATCCACCAGGGCGACAAGTGACCAGGTTTGGCCCCGTTGAGCGTACTTCCCCAGTACCACAGAGCTGCAATCCAGATTTGCTGCGAACCCTGTACGATACAAGCACGGAGCGCCCAGACCTCGGTGGCTGCACCCTATCAAGCACGTCAGACACCCGAAACGATCGACAAGGACCGCGCTCACCGCTTCCTCTCCAAAATTTAACCCAAAGAAGACGAACGCAGCAGCCGAAGAAATAGCATACGACCAAGTAGCAAGATCCGAAATGATAGTGTGGGTTCGCACAAGCGACGGCGATAACGAAGGAATGGCGATCAAGAAGAAAGCAATACCAAAGAACAACCAAGGAGCAGAGAGCACATAGACGGATGGTTTGAACCGGAACAAAGCATACCACACAAACGAGGAGACTAGGAATACACTGCCGAGAATATAGAGCTGCAGATTATCCTGATAATTTTGCCCGGTAAGAAGCGTTATCTGATAGCTGTTAGCAGCCAACATCTGCGGTGCAGGTCAGCATGCATGCGTCACAAAATCGAACAGAGAAATACATGCCTGCCCCAGGGCGAGAACGATAGTATACAACGGCCAACCAAAGACTTTGCGGGCCATAGCGATTTGAACTCTGTTCATAATCACAAAGTCGCTACCGTATGGCAGCATGGCCCCTTCTCCGTGTTGGCTCGGTGTGCCCGGCGCTGCGCATCACATGAGCCTTCCAAATCCTACAAAAAAAGAGTGGCACGCACTAGTTGGTCGGGAACGCTCTTCTCCAGTCGACAATCCATGCGAACTCCACACCGACTCGCGATGCGACGAGATATAACTCGCAGCGCTAGACAACTTGTCCCTGCGCACCCTGTCAAAGTACGCTTCCTCGGACTTCACCAAGAACCGCTCGATAGACAGCTCGCCCTTGGAGTTGTCCGAACTCAACGCTTGGAGCTTTTGCACGAACTCTTGGGCGACCCCACCGTCTGAATCGGTAAACTTTCGTACCAAGAGGGATCAGCGCCTACAGACAAGCATACCCGAGGAGAAAAACGTACCGAACTGACCGCCTTGTTGAGCGGTGAGTTGACCTTCTCCTCGGCGAGCGTCCCGAGTGACTCGCTGGATGCTTTCCGCGAGTGTACACCAAACGGTTTCTGAGGCGTCTCCACTTGGAGGAATGGGTCTGGGACGTTTCGCTGCTCCTGCGCGATCGCTTTGTTCGCCTTCTCCAAGAAATGACCAAAGTCTTGTCTCCCCGTCACCACGCTCCCTCGCGATCCATACTCGTCGTCCGACTGGTCTGAATGCATCGAGGTCGATCCGGGGTCTGCATGGAGTCGAGGAGGCGCAACGAGGTACATTTCATCATTCGGCGTCGATAATTGCGAATGCGCAGGAGAACTGGGCCGATTTCTGGGTGAGGACGCCACGCTGGACGTCTCCCAATCAGGCTGGGAAGGATGTCCTTGAGGAATAGGGGTCCAATCCTCCACGTCGTACATCACTTGACTCTGCACGATACCGCAATCCGACGCCCGCCATGCATGTAGTCCTGCAAGTCGACGACTCATCTGGATACTCCGGCGATGCATGTCTTCCATGCGTTGACGCCACTCCACGACTGGGAACCGTTGGACCGCAGAACGTGCGCGGAGAATCGCACGTTCTTCCTCTGTAGACTTGAGCGCAAGCTTGATCGTTTTCGATAATTGCGACAACATGTGCGACGTTGAGGTGGATTCGACCGGGAACCACTGCAATCGATCGTAAGCGCGTGCGGTCCCCCGTCGCTATACCATCTGATACTCACCCATCCTGGCATCAAACCGAGACCACCGAGTCGACTACCCACACCCAATGCACCCTTTCTCCCAAATTCGACGGCGACCAATCCAAAGGGTTCATCACGAGAAGGAATCAGCGCAAAGTCCGCCCCGCTAAACAGATACGGCGGCAATGCGGTGAACTCGGGCTTGGAATACACTCGATCGGGATACATCTCCATCAACCGTGCCAGCTTCTCCGCAGCGAAACGACCGTACAAGTCAATGACGGGTCCAACACAAACGAGCTGGATCGAGGGGCGTTTTTCCAGCCTAAAACAAGTTGGTCAGTACATGGGCCATCAAACGAAGAAGGCGACATACAGTGACGGCATGACGTCGGCGATAACGTCGACACCCTTTTGCTTGGACCAGCGGCCGACGAACACGAACAAGTCTGCGTTCGGATCTTGTTTGATGCCTGCCCATTCTTGAGCCTGTCGTTTCAACTCGGGACGTTGAGCTTCCACAGCCTGGTCAACCTTGATATCGCGAATCGATATGGGATTCTCGTCTAGCGCGGCAATGTCGGTGGGATCAGGGTTAGGCAATGAATCGACATGTTTCAGCGTCCACAGGGCAGGATACCGGGCCCAACTGCGCTTGCCGTACTTGTCAGAAACGCCAGCGACACCAACGCTCTTTTGATGGTGGCTGATATACGACGCGCCAGCGTGTAACAAGTTGAACGTGTTCCCGAATTGGACGTATTTCGTACAGTTCTCCTTACTGATGTTGAATGCCGAGCAGACTTCCTTCATTTCTTCCTTGGTCCGGAGAGGCCACAAGCCTTGGAACTCGGCGTTGTGCAACGAGAGACAAACTGGGACAACTTTGGGCAAGAGGTAGATGGGAGCGAGCGCGCCATGGTAGTCATTGACGTGGTAAATGTCGATCACAGGGAACCTGCGAATGTTCGCTGCGATGGCCTGATTCCATGTCGAATAAAAGATTGCTGAACTGAGATCATCCATACGAGCGGGATACGGGTCCGATTTCGTCTGGGCGCGAAAAACGGGGCTGTCAAGAAGGACGTACGTGATGTTGTCGAGGGTGTGCGTCTCCACTTCGATGAGGTAGGGCTCTCCAAAGATGATGACCTCGATGGGCTCTGCGGGTTCGCCGGCGGGATATTCGAGGTCTTTGACCTTGGGAATGATCCAGATAATATCAACGTCCGTCATGGCCTTGCCCATGAGCGACGACATGACACCCAACCCACCAATCTTGACCTTGAGTTTCCAGTCAAAGATCTCGTACTCGAGCGTTGCAATGAGTACTTTTCGGCGCTTCTCCTTGTCCTCTGGCCAACCAATGATCTCCATCGCGTGTTTCTGACCGAATATCTTGTCCGAGATGGGTACGTTGTCCTTGAAATCCGTGACCGACCTATTACCCAGGCTTCCAATAATGGGGAGGTATTTACTGGCGCCTTTGGGCTTGACGCCATAACGATTGTGACGGATGCCATAAAATGTCCACATAAAGATGACCACCGCGAGCGTACCAGTAATGAGGGGAATGGATAACAAAAGCGCATACATGATGGCGCCGACAGAAGCCTGCCCACGGGGTTGCAATGACCACTGAAGAGATTGATCGTCGATCACCAACGCCCAGGCGAGTGCTGGATAGGGCGGAGCCGACATGTTCAGGTAGTTTGGCGCAATCGTGTTGGGAGGAAGGCGGTCCATGACACCATCCGCGTCGACGTCACCGTAGTAATAGTCATCATATCCAAACACGTTGATCTGCACATACGTCGGCCAAGATGCCAAGATTTCGAGTTCCCAAGTGCCATCGCCGATTTGATTCATGGCTGCAGGAATACCTTGGTCGTAACCCCAGCTGTTGAACGGACCACGCGCAAGAAACTGAGGAACGCGGCGCTGAGAATTGAAGTTTACATCAGCATGCGTGACGACGCTCGCACTTGCGGCCGTTTGGCTCCAATCTATTACAAGGTCAGTCCCAAACTCCAAAGGTGGTACGACATGCAGCGTACATTGAACCATGATATGCTCTCCATTCCACCATGTGTCTGGATTGCTGACAACGTCAGAAGGAATTGTTGTCACGTTTTCCCAGTTTGTCCAATTCGACCAGGTCTGTCCAAAGTTGCCCGAGTACCTAAACATGTCCGCTCCGTATGCTTTGTGGGTGAAAGTGTACTGGCCATTCGAGTGTTGGAACGCGCTGCTATCGTAGTCCGAATCAGGGAACACCATGATGTTGTCGCTAGCACCCTTGCGCAAAAGCAAGTGGTCGACAACCTATGGAATTCAGAATCAAGATTCTGTCCTTGCCTGTAAAGATCAAGGGACTCACCCCAGTCGAGGCGGTATTATCACTGTTGCTGGGATTGGTGACCACGATATCCAAAATTCCATCAGGAACGTTGTTTAATGTAGCGGACCACGAAAAAGCGGAGCGAGGTGCTCCGATGACACTTGTAATCACCGGATTCGTCACGGCATTACATGCTACTGAATTTGGGTCCAACGTCGGCGGACCCCCTATACCTGAAGACGACATGTTGAGCACGATACTGCTGGTGACGCTGTTGCAGGACATGGCGGTGTTAAATTCGAGAACGATGTTGATTGTCGTCGCATTCGGATCTCCGGGATTTGCAGTGATGCGGGCGTCATGGCCAGGAAGGAAGCGCGTCAACATGGGAAGGGGGGGAACCCATTCGTTGGCTAGAACAAGGACTTTCATCCCATATGGATCCATGGTGACGTTGTTCAGACATCCGAACCACGGGGCATTACCGTTGTTGTAGTACGAGGATAATGAATCCTGTAGGGCATATTCCTCAAAGGGAGCCAACAAGTTGCGAACGGTGTTGCCGGATTGGTAAGGCGATGAGATCCAATATTTACTTGAGCAATCGTACGACCACGTGGTGGTCTGGTTCATGTTTGAATACAACATCCATACTTGATCGGTGTGATTCCCTGTGAGGTTCTGTGCACCCATGATGCCAGCCCGGGACACGGAATAGAGACCCATTTCTGTAGCGGTTCCATTGGAACCGGGGCGTTGAATTTCGGTCGTCCAGTTACCACGTTGCACGAGATTCCATCCGTCTTGCAGGGAACTGTAGGTGCTGCGCAGATATAAGAACTGCTTCATCAGGCGACGCATGTCGGTCGTTGGATCGAAATGATCCAGGGAATTCCAATCATCGTAGCATCCGAGCAAGCCAGATTCGATCGGCCAATTGAAGTACTGGGCTGATCCAAGTTTATAACAACCATGGCGTTGCCAGGCCTTGTTGCTGATCATGGCCTGACGGCTGAATGTGTGGGTACGAGTAAGCGTGTGAACGATACTATTAGGGGTGAAACATACCCGAAGAGATAGTTGGACGCGGTGGTGTCGAATACGTAAAAATTTTGCTCTTCACCATAGTACCACTAGATTCTGGAATTAATGCTACTTTACCAAGAGGGTGGAACAGGAACGCACCAAGGGTATGCCAGGCATGACCAAGTTTGTGACGAAGAGGGCAAGTGCGGATCTCATTGTGCCGTTTTCCAAGCTAGGCCATCGGAAGACGTCAAAGTTGCTTGTTCCAAACAAGTGTTTGGGATCGAAACCACCCGTGTTTGGATTTACAAAGTCGTCGTTGACAAACATTTCGTTCCATGCCGTGATGAAATTGGTGTCGAGATCATATGCGACCGCGAGATTACCGTCCATACCAAGGAATCGGGTGAGGGAACGGTAGATTGAATAATGGAACGCAAAGCTATCGAGGCTGTTTCCCCCTTGGGAACGGAGAAAGTACTGATTATCTGCTTCTGTTACGTTCGCAGCTTGGAGGAAGCCAGATGGGCGTTCCGTGGGAGTGCGACCACGCCCCCTGTGAAATAATTTAGGAGGGAACGAGGCAGCAAACACATGACGTACAGATATAGAGCCCCAAACGTGTCACCACCAGTGACCTCGCCGGCAATGAAAAAATTCGACTTCCCGAGCTTTGTGGCACAGGCACGTGTCGCTGCTGACCAGGCGGCCATGCCTTCTACCGTGACCTGTGTTGATTTATCGACACGGATGGCATCGATATCGAGGGCGGTGATGGCCATGCAAGAAAAGACTGGTAGCTTTTCCATGACTTGTGGCTTCCACTCGCGGAGACGATCCTGTACGGAAGCAAACTTGGACAGCTGACGCTGCCAGTCAGGGTGAACACCAAAGGCTTCCATGTCGCCAAACTGATCAAAGTCGGAGTTATAGCAACCATTTACGGAGACGGGTTGAATGGAGCCATCCTCTTGCCAGAAGTCTGGTAGCTTACAAGAGGAATTCCACTGATTGTCGTGCTGGTGGGAAAAGGGGGCAAGATGTGATGAGAATAGATTATGAAGACCAAGTCAATGGAATACCTGGAAATCGGCATATTCTGAAAAGTTCCAAGGAATGTAATTAGGGTTCTTCCAGACGGTCTGGTATTGGTTGAGGTTGAAAGGTGCGGTAGTATTTAGGTAGCTGGGCAAGGATGACCGATGAGGGAAGGAAGGCGGTGTAAGATGCAAGAAGACACACCCTTGAAACCCGAGAAGATCGCCAAGAGTGCCGACTGTAAAGTCGAGCATGATGTACATTCCTCTGGCATGGAGGGTGTCGATGAATTGCTGCCAGTCAGCGATTGTCCCCCAGTGAGGGTCGAGGACGGTAAAATCGAGGGGAGAGTAACCTGGATTCGAAAATATGAGAAGAGAAATGGAACGGAGGTGAACGGACGGACTGTCTGCTTGCCAAATCATGTTCAAAAATATTGTTCCGGAGAGGTATATGCACTTTATGCCCATGCCCTGAATGTAGTCGAGTTTTGAGGCGAGACCCTTGAGGTCGCCACCAAAGCGGAGCTGTGTTTCTCTCCAGTCCCATTCGTACATGGAGCCAAAGAACTGGTTGTTCGAGGGGTCGCCGTCTGCGAACTTGTCCAAGAGGACGGTATAGAAAGGGATAGCGCGCCAGTTCTCTGGAGAGGGATTGTAAGTCGTATTTGATCTGTTAGTAAAGTATTGGGTTGGGTCCTGGGCATTTTGGTTGATGTTGAGGTTGTACTGTGTGAGATCAGGACGATAAGGAGAGGCGGTGACGAAATATGAGAAGAAAAGGGGGAGGAGGAGGAGGAGGATGACCATGGCCAGTTGCGTGACTGGCACGAGCTGGGGGAGGAGAGGGAACAAGAAGGGTGTGGATAAAACGGAGACTTCTGGATTCGGGTTCCCATTATACCCAAGTCTAGAACAGGTTCTTTGATCACGCCGACTAACCAAATTGGATTCAGGGGAATTAAACGCGGCATGCTTGACCGGCCCTGGCCACTTCCGACACCCTCCGCCACTGCCCCGGTCCGTGTTTGTAGGGCGTCGTTATGCTCCTTCCCCACTCGCATTGAGCTAGACGTTGTTCGGCTGCTCTCCTAAAGCGCATATATGCACCCTCAACTGTCAAGTCATGTCTTGACAAGCGTTGTGTTGCCAATTACGGACGCGTTGCATAGTTCCGACATATGCCACGTTCGAATCCTTAATCGGGACATACCGGACCTTTTTACGTGGCACTCCCCCGGCCACTATGCCGGAGCCTCGATGCACAGGTCCGTTGAACACTGAAATCATCATATGGACGCGTAATCTAATAATAATAATAATAACCATGGAGACTTTGAGCGCAGACAAGATGGCCTAACATGTTGCCAGCGCAGTGAGAAAACTTACAACACGAGGTTTGGCGACGAAGGCAGTACAGGGGAAACTATTAATGATAAGCGATCACGGCTTGTAACATAGCTTACCCCTGTAATCATTGGGTGACGACACGCCGCAGACAAACTTCGGAAAGGAAAAAGCCAACTCGAGTAACAACGACGGTCACCACAGCCCGTGATGTTACTCACACGGGTCCACGGTGTGGATGACATGGAACTTGGATGTAGCCACACGGTCTTCGGCCGTCCGTTTTATTTGTACATAGCACTCCAGTGAGATATAAAATAAAGTTACCAAAAACAGTATGTCGCGGAGCTTGTCGCATCGAGGTATACCGTAGACGTGGTACGCGTTATCGACCTTACGTGAACGCCTTATCATCCTGTGGTCGACCGTCAAGGCCGACATATGTAGAGCAGGTTATTAGTGACGCATCTGAGCGAGCCACGTCGAGCCAGTTTAACCGATACTATACCCAAATACAAATACCCTGCCATGTCAGAGTCCCCTAATCGGCTATTTCTGCACTGGCACGTCTACCCCAGAGCCAGCTTTGGTGTGTCAACCTCATCACGTTTGTGTACGAAGCGTGCTATCTGCCAGGTGAGAAATGTTCAACTGTCCATAAAATTGGTGAAATGCCACTGGATTGTAAGTATTTTCTTTTGTATCCCCGGACAGGTAAAAGTCGTGCCAGAACCCTTTTGTATTCATTATATTGGTCTGTACCAGACTCACCAATCGGCGACGGGCTCGTCAAAAACAGTGTATGCATACTCTGACTCCGCAAGCTCTCTTTCTTTTTGAATGCTATAATTGTGCCTTGAAGTTTGAACTCTCAGGTACATTCGCCAATATGTACCTTCGAGCCTGCAAGGCACTGATTTATGTAGTCCATTTGACTAACATAAATCCCAGGAGAGGACGTGTCGTATACTTATGCCTTGGTCCGAACGCACCCACTTGATGACTTCGTAACAGACAACAGATACCAGCATAACTGGCAGCGGTGGCGAGGGCTCGACACTTGGCCATTGTCACGAAGTCTAGGTGGCGAGATTGGATGGCTTGACCTGGTTGAGGAATAAATTTGTGTTGATCAAATCGTTACGATGAGCCGAGTGCTAAAGTTGTCTAACTTGAGCCGATCATCCTCGACAGTCTTCTGCCTTGGCGTGGCGGTCGTCATCATGCATCAGATGCATCAATGATGGTCAGGCCAGCTTTTTTGTCCCAATTATTGGCGTCATCCGTCAACCGGGAGAGCCACACATGACGCACTGACATTTTGTGGCCTCGAACCTCGGTAGTTGAAGTCGAACTGGGCGGGCAAACTGGTTCGAACTGGTGGAAGTGTCGTATTGTTGGATTGTCCGATTCCGACCGTCTGCGACTCACCATGAGTGGCATCCTCGAGCCATCCTCTGGAACGTCGTTTGCTGACTTTCTCAAGTCCTGGTCAGACACGCACGTCGCAAAATGGCTCGCAGACATCAAATGCAGCGCCCACACCGACACCTTCAGAGACCACGATATCAGAGGCGACATCCTCCTCGAACTCGATCATGACACTCTCAAGGAGATGAGCATATCCAGCGTCGGCGACAGGCTTCGCATACTGAACGCAGTCAAGGTCTTGCGAATAAAGTACGCTTCTCGCTCCGTCCAAGTACGCCATCTCCCGTTCGACCCTACCACAAGACAAAATGGCCACTCACGGGAAAGCTCGCGCGAAAGCAACCACCGCGATCAATCTCCCTCCTCCAGGGGTACAAAGCGTCTCGAAAACAACAGACCCGCGCCCCTCGTGCTCGCCCCAAACTCGTCAAGACAAGATCTGCCACGTCTCATACGAGAACCATCCTCCGGCGATTCTGCACGCGCGACCCCCATACGTCCTTTACCACAGCCAGCCAACGGTTTGTCCCCTGCATCCGCGACCCGCCCTTCCCTCCCTCCACTGCCCCCCGCACCTCGTGGACAG
>JBBPJL010000689.1:0-14507 GCA_038088675.1 Xanthoconium separans | reverse complement strand
CGTCGTCGTCGTTGTTGTCGTCGACGGGGCTGTTGGACGAGCAGCCAGCCTGAAGATGAGACACAAACACGTCACAACTCGGGCGAATCTCTTTGACAACCAAACAAACCAGTTCAATAATTACGTAATGTAAACCTCTTCCATCTTCTTAACTAGCGATTCGATTCGTGAACCAGGCACGATCATCGCCCGTCCACCCAACACGTCCGTCAAAAAATACGTCGCCGTGTGTGTGGCGTGCTTGGATGGCGACTCAGACAGAGACAACCATATTTTTATATACATACCGCTATGATCACCGCGTCCTCGGGGTGAAAATCGTAGCTTGGCTGCGTGTCTGTCTTGGCCCGCTTCGAATGTCGTTCTTCTTCTTCTTCTGCTTCCAGTCGGTACACCCGCGACACGAACAGGTAGTGCGTGAATTCGTAGTCACGACCCTACCACAAACGTCGGTACACTTTATGGGAAACAGACAGCACACGCACCGCCCCTTTTATCTCGGACAACAGCATCCGGTACATCGGCCCCATGACTTGCACGGGCATGTTCACCAGGCGCTCGCTCAATACAAGTCCGACGTGCTGATTCTGAAGCAGCTTCGTCAATGTCTCGTGAAACCCCTGATCGCCGCTCGTTTTCGCGAGCACATAGTCTATCAATGGCTGCAAACCGGCGTGTTCCTGCACCGATCCCATCAGCAACGCCTTCCACCGTGGCACACAATCCTACCCGACAGCTGATCACCGTCAGCACCGCGTACGGATCCGATCCCTCCTCTTCCTCCGTCTTGATCGTGCTCCCGACACCGCTCTCCTCGGCAACACTGGCCACCAACTCCGTAAGAGGCCCCGTCTTGACGCGGTCTGCATCCGGTCCGAACAATTGAATAAAAAGTCGATGGATGGCGTGATAGTCGTTGCTCGCATCGACGTTGTAATAGTCAAAGTTTACATCGACCAGTTCGCGCGTCTGCTTGGAATCCGTCCCTGTCAGCGATGCACCACGAGAAGCGACACCCTACTGATTCGTCCGAGCCGTCCTCGTCTTGCTTCCGTTTGGACATTGACACGCAAAATGTTGACCGGAACGGATTCCGGATCGTTTTACTACCACTAACTCGCTTATGTAATCGCCCGAATACCCCATGGCCTCGACGTCCACTGCGACGCCGCCCGTCGTCGTCGAGGAGGGAAAGCTCCTCAGCGAGTCGCTCGCTACAGTCAAGATTCAGGTCGGTCAGATGAAACGTCATCTCGTGCGTATATCGTTTCTTGATGCACAGCACAGAAATGAGCGCTCTGCTCGTGAACTCATTAGTACGCTCAGGACAGCGACGAAATCATGGACGCTCTCAAAAGCGCCAGTCTCATGCTCGCGGAACTGCGCACCTCATCGCTCTCGCCAAAGCAATACTATGAACTCTGTGTGTACTCTTTTGTCTCTTCGACTCGTCCTAATACAATCCAGACATGGCCGTCTTCGATGCCCTACGTCATCTCTCCAATTACCTCTACGACGCACACACACAATCACGACACCATCTCGCCGATCTCTACGAACTCGTCCAATACGCAGGAAACATCGTCCCCCGTCTCTATCTCATGATCACCGTTGGCTCCGTTTACATGTCCATCCCAGAAGCACCCGTAAAGGAAATCATGAAGGACATGATGGAAATGAGCAGAGGCGTACTCAACCCCATACGCGGCTTGTTCCTCAGACACTATCTCAGCGGTCAGACCAGGGATCACTTGCCTATCGGCACAGACTCGGGGTGTGTCTCTCGTTCCGTCTCCATTTGTCTGCTCACGCGCTCCGCAGCCCCCAAGGCAACCTCCAAGACTCCATCTCGTTTGTCCTCACCAACTTTATCGAAATGAACAAACTCTGGGTCCGTCTCCAACACCAAGGTCACTCGCGCGACCGCGAAAAACGCGAAATGGAACGTCGCGACCTCCGCATCCTCGTCGGAACCAACCTCGTCCGTCTCTCCCAGCTCGACGGTGTCGACTTGGACATGTACCAGCAGAGCATTCTCCCCGCCATTCTTCAGCAGGTCGTCAACTGCAAGGACGTCATCGCCCAAGAATATCTCATGGAGGTCGTCATACAGGTATGTGCATCTCGTCTTGTCTAGCTCGCTGGCGCCAACGCCCTCGTGGCATTGTTTGATCACAGGTGTTCACGGATGAATTCCACTTGCACTCCCTCGGTCCCTTTTTGTCCGCGACAGCCCAGCTCCATCCCAAAGTGAACATCAAACTCATCGTCATCGCCCTTATCGACAGGCTGGCCGCGTATGCCGCCCGCGAAGCTGAGAACGAGGACCCAGAAGAGACCAAACGGCAAGAAGAGGCCGCTGCCAAGCGACTCGCCGAAAAGGTCCGGTTGGCAAGGGAAAAAGCTAATCACGCTTACCATCAACCGGAACACACCGCCGTTGATGGTGAGGATGCCTGGGCCAGCGCCGTCCAAGACTCGGAGAAGAACATCGAGCAGGACGCCGACAAGGCCAACGGCGTCTCGGAGGACGCCAAGGGCAAGGAAAAGGAAAAGGAAAAGGACGGGGTGCCAGTGAAAAAGTTTCGTGGCATACCAGAGGACGTCCAGTTGTTTGAAGTGTTTTGGAAGCAGGTCGTCGAACTGATCAAGGTGGGTTGGACGCGATGCCATTCGACTGTGTCTCACTCGTCATCCTAGGCACGACCCGACTTGTCCATACAGGACATCACCGCACTCTTGGTGTCGCTCATCAACCTTTCGTTGAGCTGTTACCCAGACAGACTCGAATATGTCGACCAGATTCTGGGTTTTGCGCACAGCAAAATCAAGGAATTCGCAGACAGGTGTGTGTCATGGCTGCATGTATGCACGTCACTGAGGCGCGTTCTGCAGCCCAGACCTGCATGCTCCTCAGACCGCTGCTAATCTTGCAGCGCTACTCGGCGCCCCAATCAACTCATACCAATCTGTCCTTACCCTCCTCGCCATCCCCCGTTATGTCCCCTTGCTTTCCCAACAACTCTTTTCCACGCGACGGTCTATTGCGCACAATGTGGTCTCGAGCGTGCTCAAGAACGAAACCGTCATTGAGACGCCGGGTGACGTGGACGGCGTCTTGGATCTATGTCAAGTGCTGATCAAGGATCAGACGGACATCGCAGGCAGTCCACCCGTCAAGGACGTCAAAGAGGTCCGGAGACAGGGTCCGTATGGCATCGAAAAGGAGGACGTTGCCGAGGAACAAGGGTGGCTGGCGAGGATGATCCACCTGTTCCGCGCCGAGTCGTTGGGCGTGCAATTCGAGGTGTGTTGTGTTTGCGATCTTGTCGGCGTGGACTTATTCGGACACGTCCTAGTTGTTGCAAACCGCGCGGAGGCACTTTGAGGCCGGTGGTGAGCGGATGCGGTATACATTACCTGCGCTCATCACGTCGAGCATCAAACTCTGTCGACGGTACAAGAACCGCGAACACTTGGTGAGCCATGTCCATGTTCGCGCGCGCGAGACGCGTCGCTGACGGTTCTTGGTTTCACAGGAAGACGATTGGCAATCCAAGGTGACCACGATCCTCAAGTTCGCACGGGAATGCACCTCGATCCTCGCGACTCAAGTCGACTCGCCGGCGCTCGCCCTCCGGCTGTTCCTCCTCGCCGCGCAGATCGCGTCCGAGTGCGGTTCCGGGTTCGAAGACCTCGCATACGACTTTTACGTCCAGGCCTTTTCGGTGTACGAAGACTCGATCTCAGAGAGTCGGGCGCAGCTGGCGGCGATTACGTTGATCATTGGGACATTGCAGGGCGCGAGGGTGTTTGAGGTGGACGGGTACGACACGTTGATCACGAAAGCGGCGTTGCACGGGGCCAAGTTGTTGAAGAAGCCGCATCAAGCGACAGCGGTGCATGCTGCGAGCCATTTGTGGTGGCAGGAGGCGGCGGTTGAGGAGGAGACGGGCGGGGAGGACAAGGAGAGCAAGGCTGCGCCCAAGGACAAGGAGGAAGGCGAAGGTGCCAAGGCTGTGCGTGTCATGTTTCTCGGGTGTATGCGGGTTGTTCTTGATTTTTTTCTTCACCGATGCTAGTACCCACACCAGGATAGCAAGCGGGTGCTTGAGTGTCTGCAAAAATCGCTGCGGATCGCGCATTCGGCGACCGAGGATATCGTGACGGTCCAGATATATTGTGACACGCTCGATCGATATCTGTACTATTTTGATCGGGGGGCGCCTGCTGTACGTTTTTTCTTTTTTCTTTTTTTCGCGTATATATGCGTGTGGCTTGACGCGCACACCCTACTAGATCGCACCGAAATTTATCGTCTCGCTCGTTGAACTGATCACCACCTCGATCGACACCATCACCTCGCCTTCGTCGTCGTCGTCCTACCTCCACCCGTCGCAGCGCATCGAGGGCGTAGCGTCGCCCGACATGATCCAGCGGCATTTCCGGAACACGTTGCAGTATATTTATGGCAAGAAGGCGGGGGAGAGTGCGCGGTATGACGAGGTGGAGGTGGTGGGTGCATTTTTGAAGATGGGGGTTGGGCGGTAGTACATGGCTTGTCATTTATGTGTTCGTTGTCTATGAATTGATGTTTTGAGATAAATATCTTTGGTCGGTGGGTCGAACGCTCGACCGCGTGTGTGATATATGTCGGACAGGTTTTCCAACTTGAACGCCGACGCATTCTCAGTCTCAGTCAACACGTACGGTAAGTAATCTCTAGATTCTAGCACACTACTGATTTCTAGCACGCCACTGACTCTATAAGTCAGTAATAGCCAATGGATCAAGTTGTTCAAGTTGTATGCAATAGGGTACAGTTGAAAATTCCACCAGACTTATTCACAGCTGTGAATAAATTCACCAGACACGGGGGATTTGTTGCAGTATTTCCGTTAGCTATCGTATTACCACCTTGCAGAAAATACAGTAACTCATCACCCACCTGCAGTCCTACCAAATCTTGCAAGATATGGCACATTTGACCTCCTACGCCTCATCCGAAGTCGTCAACGAATCTTGCAAGACCGTACCACACCCCTCAGCCATGCGCACAGTGGTTCCATCCTGTCGCCATATTTTGCAAGATCGAGGCTTCTACGCAGCCACTGTGTCCCGTCACAGGTGAATATTTGAATTATGCATGCACACTCCGTGGTTCAATGCCAGCCCGTCACCATATCTTGCAAGGCTCCCATCATCCGCAGTTCGGTCCCATCTCGCTGCATGCCCAGTGGTTTCCTGTCGCCATATCGCAAGACGCCTCTACATGCAGGACACCGCATACTCAGTCATTCAGTTCATCTTCTTGTCTTGCCTGACAATGACGACGATGCGGCTGTCGTTCAAGTCGCGCCTCACCACCGCCTTCGCCCCCATTGCCCTTGTCACCTTCACTCTCTCCCTTGTCTCACTTGACGACGACGATGCGATAACCGCACTATCGCGGTTACCATGTCGTCGTCGTCATGTGGAGTCTACCTTAGGTCCATATCTTGCAGGGTCCCCGTCGTCTGTGATTCGGTCCGCCGTGTTTTGGAATCTTGCAAGATACTTCAAGCAGACACCATTCAGTCGTTCATTTCGTCGCCAAATTTTGCAAGACTCCGTGCGCTTGGCCTTATCTCCCACTCCACCGTATTCTTGCAAGGTTCGCCCATAGTTCGGGCCTATCGCAGTGTTTTGCAAAGACATCATACACCTAGCGCTAGTGCACTTCCATCATTGTGTTTTGCAAAATATTACACCCGATTTCGTCTCGCTATTGCTGAATCCTTAAATGTCGTAGTACTCTAACTAGCGATCTCGCTATACCTCTCTGTATTCCGCCAAACGTGTTCAAAGTACCTTCGTAGGCCTTCTCTCAGAGAGGCTTGTCGTAACGCATACGCTTTCAACCCCTCTTTCCGCGCGGGGTCGTCCGTTTCGATGAGCGCTTGTCGCTCCATCCACCAGCTCGAATGCCAGCGAAAGAACTGCAACACCCGGCGTTGCTCTTCGACCAAGTATCTCACTTCTTCAGCCCAACGGTCAGCCCGAGCCCTTGTTTTGCACCATTCAATACGGATTGCTGCTTATATTGTCAGGCAAAGAAGTCGACCCCGCCATAGAAACACACCGTCCTGCAAGTCCCGTTCCTCGTCTTTCATACCATCATTGTAGGTGCACGTGAGCCAGATCCATGATAGTCTCTTCTGTCCTTCACTTGACCTATCCTCAGTTCCGTCCATCATGGAGCGGATGTCTTTGTTGTCAAGAAACCGGAAGGTATCTTTCCATCCAGTCTTGCTGAGCAGAGATGATAATGTCAATAACGCACGGTGAGCAGCACGGTATTTTGTAGTGCTAGCATCTATCTTCGCATCTACTGACTTGAGGCAATTCCGTGCCCGAGTATTTGCACCTTGCCCGCGCAGAAACCTGTCTTTGAACCATAGCATGTAAGACTGGGAACGTAATCCCTGGTGCAACTCCTCGAGGGCGTCGGAAGCCTGTCCGACGCGAAGCTTCCACTCGATCTCCTCGAGTTTGACATCGCACAAGACCTGGCGTTGCAGTAGCGATGGAAGCCAAAGCTGGAAAGCCTCTGGCCTTTGGATTGTCTCGGATTCCAGGGATGACTTGGCGCAAAGAGAGGCGATGCATGGAATATACAGAGCCTGGACGCTGGCCCACGCTTCGATGTGCCTCATGAGTGAAGTACTCCACTGAGACAATTTTACTTTCTGTTGATCCGTTGTGTGTTGACCTAATTTCGCCATGTCAACACGAAGCCGGCGTCTTCAAACATCAGCCCGTGCTAGACACGACTTCTGGGCTACTTACTGTTGTTCTTCCAGATCAATCCCCATACTGATAAGGACAGTAGGCGTTATATCGGCATGAATTGGCAATCCTTCCGTTCCCAGTAGATTGGCCTCATCCCTGGCCAGCTGCAGACGCATAGATGCTTGCGTGATTACTAATTGACTCCGAGCTGAGAGCGCCAAGATACATGACCAGAAATAATACCCACAGTTAGGCTTAACCTCGAAAGGGTTTGGTAGCGCCATATCTTTCTCCCAGGCCTCATACTCGCCCTTCCATCTCGACAACTGAGTTCCATATTGCACTGTGAGGGAATTCTCAAATTCGTGAAGGTCCTCTTGGTGGTCATTTCGTTCGGGGACCGCCTCTATAATCTTGCGAAGGATTGCTTCACCTTTGCAACGTGATAGTAATTTTTGTTGCAAGACGAATGGTATTCACTTACCCAGTCCAATAACCTTTTTCCAGTTACTGTCTCCAATGATATCGTCAAGTGTATCACGCCGGTGACCAGGTCCCATCTCTTTCGTACTTGATGCCACTGCATTGAGAGTTGACCAGCCTCACTCAGGAGCTTCTCCGTCAGTTTGACCAGAACCCTTGATGAAATTAAAAGAATACTTCCATTGACACTGGGTGATGTGCGTGGGAAGGTGAAACTTCGGGATAAACGCATTCACCATTTTGTGCTGGTAGTCAAGATGCATAGGAAATGGGAGAGTTCGCATCTGCTCCCACAGATGCAGACTCCATTGGCAAGCGATGTCATAAGAGATGTTTAAGACTTTGATGGCAGTACCCTTGAGGGCTGAGAAGAACAAGTAATCCATATTGATGTATCTGACGATTGAAAGTAGTCAAAACGAATGTATAATGTATGTACCCCTTACTGTTCACCTTTCTGGAGGTCGCCAACACCGCAAGGAAGCTTAATCTCATGCCGTGCACAGCAGATGCTACCCACACCAGTTGCTGCAAGGCCGTGTGATGACTTTGTTTCTGCACTGTTTATGGCACCGTGACTGGTGCACATGCTTTTCTGTAGAACAAGTTACTCACATTCAGATGAACCAGACATAGGAGTACAAACCTCTTGACGAGTATTTGCATGTTCACTGAGGTATAACTTGTACGAAAGTTCCTCCACAAAGTATGCCCAGCCACAGCTGAGGCTTGGGTTGACTTCATTATTCAATACTATCCTTCGTTTCAACCGCAAATTTGCATCAATTGCAACAAAAAGGGTGTAAAGCCATCTCGGAAATATTAGGCATCAGCAGATCTTGAAGGTCAAGACTTACTTCTTATCTTCAGGTGCCTTGTCCCAGTTGTCAGGGAGATTTTTACCTGGTTGTGGGCAAGCAGGACATAACACGGCGCATTGCCCCTCCTGGGTGCGCTCTACGCCCGCCAGATCATGACCGCATCCAGATCTTTTCAGTAGCTTAAGGTGGCGCCACTCACGGACGATCCGCCTAAATTGCTCGTACCGATCCTGTGTGTGATACTGTACCATTTCAATCGATTCGTCTGTCATGCGTCACACCGTTTTTTTTTCTCATCGGATTTAATTTTTTTGAGATTTTTGGGATTTTTTGAGATTTTTGATCAAGTCACGTGATGACGAATCGATTGAAATGGTACAGTAATACCACATGTACATAGATCAGTGATTACTCAACATCAATACCACTGTAATTACCTTTGGCAGAGACAGTCCTGTGTTGTTGGTGCGGCGAGCAAGGGAATTGTAGTAATGATATGCCGATACCTTGGATTCAAGTGAAAGAATATGGAATTCTTGTAAGAGGCTGAACGTCACAGCCATCTGTGGCTGTTGAGTACTTGCAGGAAATAACTGGTACCGCATAAGTTGCTGGACAGGCAGATTGGTGGATTCACAGCCACAGAATCGGAGTGTTACGGAATGTATACCGTTGGTGTGAATGATGACGAACTCATCAGAATATGGGACTTTGGGGAGATAGCAGGACTCTCCGACAGGATGACCAAGCTGGATGATAAGCCCGAGTTCACTGAGTGACCTTCGCACCCAGAACTCACCCGTCCATTCCTAGGAACATGATGGAGTAGTCAAAGCCAAAAAGCTTGTTAAAGCTCACCTTGATTAAATGCACAGGTTGGGTTTCGTGTCACAACAAAATACATGTTTGGCAGTATATGTCGAGTGTTAGACAGTTGTCACAGCAGTACATTGCAGGCTCTGTCTTGCAGCCTGTACACACTGTAATCCCACCTTGTCCTTCCAAGTGAATGAGTTCACAGAGGAAGTCATCTCGATCCTCGGCCAGCCAGGTCAGAAGAGGTGCATCCTTCAATGTGTGAAATCAGTACCTTCTAAGTTCACATAGTTCGCAACTCACCAGAGGTCTCGCTGTGGTGCTGCCAGAATTACATATCCAGCACCGAGAGGTCAACACTTGCCAGAAGATTGTCAATGCAGGTTGGAATTTCGACAAGTGGTGGGCCAGGTGCATCAGTGCATGACCCATGATTGGGGGTCTGTGATACAATGCTCTGTTTGTCCTTCAACTTATGTATACTGCTTCTTGGCCACATGAAGCATCCCCGAATCGTCTGATTGTATTTTTGGGTAGCATCCCACAGGAGTTGTTGTAGGAGTTGTTGTATGTATTTTAAATCCCTTTAGGTGTTTGAAGTGCAATGCTGAGGTACATAGCACTTCCTGGCCTGTAACCTCTGATGGACAGTCTTGATTGTCAACATGTTGGATGAATAAAGTATAAACTGACTTACTTCTGTCTGCAGGCTGCCCACCTGCATTGCTTTCGATGATGGCCATGTTTGCATGTGATCAGTGCTCAAATCGAAATCTCAGAGCAATCTACGTTGTGAACATAAGAAGCTCTGAAATGCAAAGGTTTCTAATGAAAACACTATCTCCACTCATGCATGATCTGGCTTCGTGAAGCCACCCTTCCGATATGAATGACCAAACAATCTCTACAGTAGCTAATTGTCAGTGTCAGATGCAGATGTATTGCAAGACCAAATGAAACCATCCAAACGACATTTATGTAAGGCAATCTGGCTTTGAGAGGCCACCCTTCCAAAACTGATGACCAAATAATCTCTACACTAGCCAACCCTCGGCATCAGATACAGACATATTGCAAGACACAAGGAAACCACCCAGCCACATTTATGTAACATATGGTTCAGTGCCCACACCATTCTGTCCCCCCTCATTCCACTCTCTCACATTGTTCAGATCATTCAGCTATGCCAGGCATGATTCAAGAAGTCCCCACCATCGGATATATGTTTCAAGCTCATTTCATGCTTTGTGCTGACCAGTTTCGTGTTTGAAAGCTCTTCTTGAGGACATTTGTCGGGCAATTATCCCAATTGAACAAGCAGACACAGTTATTGCTGCAATTCATTTGCGTGCGCTTAGCCTCCATCATGAACGATTGCCAATAGATCCAGGTAATTAAACACTCTTGAAGTTGTCATGCCATTAAGTGCCATCCGTCTTACATACTAGCCTTATGACCTATACTCCTCCCCAGCAATCTAAATGTCATAATGCTGAGTAACCATGAAGCCACCCAATATAACGGGTTTGTATACATCCAACCGGTCAAGATAAGCTGGGGTCCATTCTATGTGATCATGCATGGTAGCCTGGTGGGTATTGTCTCCTGCTGGTAGGTCTTGTTATGTCTGGCCTCTGGTCTATTAATCTGATGAGCTGTCAGGCTTAATGCTGCACCACTTGTTGTCCATGTCAAAGGTGTGGTATATACCAAGGTGTGGTCAGAGTGGTCAGAGCATCAGGCAAGCCAGCTATTGCTGGATGCTATTGACAATTGCACTGTTTGATATATCAAGTAACACAGGCATTGGATGAAAGGGACCTTTTGCTGGATGTTATTGATGACCATGTCATCCCAGGTGTTCTGTATGTCAAGGGACACAGGTTGTTGGATGAGGTGTGACTCAGGTTACGGAATTTGTTTTTTTGCTGGATGCTATTGATGACCATGTAATTCTGTGTCCCATATATTAATTGATCCCAGTGATCGGACAAAGGGTGGGTTTCTAAAATTTTTGCAATACAACTACTCTTGTAAATATGAGCGCTATGAACTCTGATCTTGCTAGAGTTTTCAATCAGCACTTATTCAGAGCAATCCAGGTTGCATCGAGCGGGCCACAACACAGCCATAGACAAGAGCAGGTGATCTGAAGACACAAGTTCAGCACTAGTCCTGGAAGCTATGTTTGATGAACTGATAGCTAGTGCAAGTTGGAAAGCTGTGGATATGTTGACTTCACTGAAAAGTGGAGCACTACTGTATGAAATGGGCACACATTGTTGTTTCAATCATAACTTAAATGCACAGTTGCCAGTCATGATTGAGTGATTGAGTCTGGGACCTTGTGAGCCCAGCAGGAGATACCTAGAAAACAAAAACATCATATTCCCCAACCTCTTGCAAGGGCATCATTTGTTGTGCAGTGCATGTAGAGTAGTTGCGAGTAAATCTCCTATATGCAGGGTTCAATTTCAGTCGAAATGGTACTACATATTTGTACTACACCTTCGTTTGCACCATACATCTCTCATATTCACATTCGGACACTTGTGGTCATAATGGGTTGACCTAAACTGCATCTAACGCCAGAGGAGAGAGTTCTTGCTGCTCATTCTTATTGAAAAAAATACTATGTCAAGTATGATGTTCCACACAAGTCTAAATTTCTGAGTTGTGCAGGCTTATCATACACCATACACCCAGGAATCACACAACTATCAACCAGAAGGCATCTGACAAACAGAAGAAAAGGAAAGTGTCTAGCCTTGAAAAGTGAGCTCTCCTATTTTATGCCATGCTCCCTCCCCGACGATCAATGTCAGACCACACTTGCAGCCCTTGGTACACATGGGCAAACCAACATCAAAATGCACTGTGTTATCACGTTGGTGAGTACAATCAAATTTCATTATTCACAGCAATATCTTAGCATATAAACAAAGTTCAGGACAGCCAAGGCGCAGGGACAACAATCCTCTTGCACAGACCCCCATGATCAGAATTCAGGACTCTGAGTGGAATATCAAGTCTGCGCTGAAGAAAATGATTGGTGGTTCTTCTCGTGCATGCATCATGGCCCTCTACAAAGGCTTTCTTGCATCAGGAAAGCACACTGAAATTAACAACATGCTCTCTGGTCTTGAAGACCTTCACAAGTGTATACGGACCCTGGATTCCAAAAACTGGACACCAGCCTTGAGTATGGTGGCTGTTACAGAGAGCTCTCTCTCTCTTGCCATCCACAACACCATCAAACCCTTAGAAGACCTTTTGTTAAATATTATGGAGGGTGCAGATGTGAACGATCTTGCGCTGCATGAACTGTTGCTGTTCCAGGTAGCTCCTGACGTTGCCCTAATAGATGAATAGGTACATGAATTTTAAATAAGATCTGATTAGGCTGAATGACTATCTTCATATAGGTGATTCAATTGGGATCTGAAGAAGAGCAATATAATTGAGGTTCACAGATTTGTTTGTGGTACGAGTCTTGTGTTGACCAATTTAATAAATTCGAATTTATGTTGTAGCTTTCACCACTGTTCATTCAGACGTGCTCTGATCATCTTGACACATCTCCCCCTTGTTGATTGTGACACGTTGCCTCCTTGTTGATTGTGACACATCTTCCTTGTTGATTGTGATGCGTCTGCCCATCACGTACTGGGCTTTAAAGGTGCACATGTCCATCTTGACGCATTCACCTTGACCCCTTCCCCCTGCTTGCTGCAATTCCCCCGCTTGTAAGTGCACCAAACTGTCATATCCCAGAAAACCTCTAAGTCCAGCCCTGAACCCCGAAGCCTCAAACTCCATTGCCCCACACCGAACCCTGTCTCAGTCACTTCGGACTTTCACTACCCCGCTCGGAGTTTACCTTCAAGTATAAACTCTTCCTTACTTTGCTCCTCTTCTTTCGTACTAGTATACATTTTGTTCTCGTAACTAACCTGTGTCCCGCCTATCGTGCACCGCCCCAACAAAGTGCAACCCCGAGCACAGCTCCGGCTTTTCGATTACCGTACATTCTTGACTTCGCGTACTTACTAAGGTCCTTTGTCATAACCCCGAACGTATTCTATTCAGTTCCCTGAGTATTTAGACCTCCATACTCTGTACCTTTGGACTTCAGTTCAAATATCAACTTAGTTCACTCAACAACTCCGCTTGAGTCTTTGACTCTCCTCTGACCTCGCTACTCGACTTCGTTGCTTGCAATGTGAAGTCCCTCCCCTCGACTCTACACCCCCGAACTCCGATCCCTGAACTCCGTAACCCCGAACCTATTAAAGAACTCCCAGTAAGGGCGTGATGTTCCAACTGAATCGTCTTCACCAAAGGTTCACCACGAAACTCCAGCACTCTGGAGTTTCATTGGAGTTGATTGGTAACCCCGAATCACCAACTTAACACAAACTAACTAATATTGTGCATCTATACATCTATTTCATCAAACTCAACAGTTTACCAGTGACTTGTCTGTATTCCGATCACACATTTGTTCATTTGCTAGTAAGTCATGCTAGACATGTTGCATGTGTGTCCTATCTTACTCAACGCTTCATTAGCAACGCATCCTGTTTTACTGCATTCCAACTGTGCGCATTTCTGTCTGATCGCACATTTGTTCATTTTCCAGTAAGTCATGCCAGACATGATGCATACGCTCTATCTTATTCAACACATCGTCAGAGACTTGTCCTGTTTCTCTGAGTTCCAACTGTCCCCACTACATGGCATTGTGTCTCCCACTTCTAGAAATAAGTCGAGTTGCCTGGCACATAGTATACATTCTTACACTACCTATCATTAGATGCCAGACGCCAAGTGGACTACAGACGAACAAAAAGCATTCCTCCTGGAAGAGCTTGTCGCATTCAAGCTAATTGGTGGCCACAAATATGCAAAGCAATGGGCAGTGCTATTCCAGAAGTGGTTTCAGAGATGGCCAGAGCGTTCTATCACGCTCCCTGATATCCTGTCAGACACTGTCTTGACTGTGCAGCAAACAGATATCCTTTCCAATGCCATCCTTCACCACCAGAAGCAGCTTCGCCGCTGGATGCATTGGCATGCTGGTGCAGGGCAGAGCCGTGCAGCTAATAATCAGACTGCAAAATTTGTCACTAATTTCCTCAAGCAGAAGACATGCACAAAGAAACCATATGAGGTTTACTTGAAGGTTTTCTTCAAGACGCATATCCAGCCAGTGATCAGTACTGGGATGTCTATTGTGGACATCAACAAGAAGGTTCGAGAGACATTCGAAGGCGAGTCACCTGATGTCAAGGGATGGATCCTAAAGATGACTGAGGAGCAAAATGAAAATTCAAAGAGGAGGGGGAGAAGAAGTAAGAATTGTTGTGAGTCTGATATGGATGACGACATTGAGAAGGATCCAGATGTTCTCCACATATGGGTATTGTTCTCATCCTCCAATTTGATACATGCTAACATCAAGTATAGTAACGTCAAGCAATGTGGTGCCGCACTGCAATGCATTTTGAAATACATTGGGAATCAGACAGGATGGAAGTTCACTGTTTTGATGGGCAGTCCTGATCCAACAGATCCAAATGGCGCAAATATAATTACAAGGTCAGGCAACTTTAT
>JBBPJL010000688.1:0-14527 GCA_038088675.1 Xanthoconium separans | reverse complement strand
TGATACCAAAATACATACGAAGTTGTTGTTGTCGCAGCAGACTGTCTGCTGGGTGCAGGTGTTGCCGCCCGCGAGGACAGCTGAAATTGGCGAGCAGTCCAAACCGACAGGAGCATCGACGGCAGCGCCAATAGCAGCAAGCACTTTGTGGAAGCCAAACTTGTTAGCCGCGCTTTCGTACTGCAGAAGCAAACAAACAAAAAAAATCCGTCAACATCAATCCAACGCCAAAATCAATCAACCAAACGGACAGACTGCATGTTGCAGCACTGGACTTCCCCGTTGTTGCACTGGCCGCGAGCCTCAAGGTGAGAAGCAGACGCAAGGAGCACGAAGGAGAAGAGAGCGAAGACACGAGCGAACATGATGATAATGAGAGATGGACGAGTACAGAGTCGCTGAATTGAGAATGAAGGTGGGTGGTAGAACCTGCTGGTCTTCGTTGTTTTCCCCACCTTTTTATATCTAGGCCGTCCAACGGCTTACGTGTGTTGCTTTTTTGCCCCGTGCCCAGGAAGAGCGTCCCCGGCTAGGTTGTGGTGTAAAAACGATGGCAAAAAGTGTCCGCTTCAGGGATGGACAGTCTGGATACTTGGTCTAGACCAGGCAGGACTCGCCCGCGGATTAAGGTGACAAGTATTTTACGTTGAGTGTCGACATCCAGCGTGTCGCTTTTGTTCCCGAGGCATAGAAAACACGTCATGCTCGGGAAATGGACCTGAATTTGTGGTTCATGAAGCCTTGCTACGTGGCATAGAGGCTATGTTGGACGGCGTCGCGTTTCCTACAACTTGCTACAAGTTGGGCTGCGAGCCTGCAAGCAACCTATGTATGATGCGCTCACCTCTGTATTGACACGAGCGTCGAGTTCAAGGGACGCCTGGGACCGCCAGTAGGCCCATCAGGGACGCGACGCGCCGTTGTCACGGAAAAACTTCTCGCTATGTTCCGTAAGGTTCCGATCATCACTATCATGATGATGCTATTTCACTCATGCGTTGTCATCCTTCTTGGATGATGTCGGTGACTGAGTCTGGTCCATCTGTTAGGACTTATTCTAATTATCCCTCCTGCGGCTCGGCGTATTTTGACTGTCCACTTTAACACATTGGAAGTCGAGTCCCAGCCTGAAGAACGTATGAACTTGACGCCGTACGGACCAAGTTGTAAGCTGCCCAGTTCGGAACGACTAACCCATTCTGATCAAAGTATGACTGTTTCAAGTTACACATATAAGTACAGCTACTTAGCCTCGACGAATAAATATGTTGGGGACGCATGACTTGGACAAGAACCATTTTTCACTAAACCTGCTGACAGGACTGTCATCCTTGCGAAACACGGAGTGTATCCACCCCATTCTCCTTTGTCGCGCGCTCCAAGAAAACTTTCCATTTCCCAAACCTGCTATCCACTTCCTGCCCCACGCTGCGCCCAAGCAACTGATCACGAACTGTGTTTTGTCTCATTGGATCCGCCATTACGTCGACTCTAACTCTCTTGGCCATCACGGGGAATTCGGAATCTGCCAGGGCCGCAGCGATGTTGGTGAGATTGAACTGCTCTCCTCTCCCAGGTCTGAAGTGGGCAACCACGGAAATCACAAGCAGAATCAGGACACAGACGGTCGATGCGACGACGTGCGGCAGAGACGACACGAATATTTGTTGTACAGTCGCTAAGCGACCTGGCACATACGAGGTACCGAGCTTTCCAGAGACGTATGCTGAGGACCCAACAAAAATAGAATGACGACCAGAATCATGGAAACGAAGTCGGACACACTCACGTTTCATCGCAGCCTTGACCATCTGCGTGTATCCTTGTGCAAGCTGGCCCGTCGAGAGGGGCCGGAGCATCATGGTGGTATTCTCATAGATAATATTTCCTACGGAGGGAATGCTGCCTATCTGGTCCTTTCCAAACAGAAAGTCAGCTTGGGTTGCGGAGCCGAGGCCGTTCAGCGCAGACGACGCCGGTCCGGAATCGATCGACAGTGCAGACATTGAATACGAGACGAGCAACGATGTTTGCGTCCAGTCGAGGTTGCCCTGTCTTGGATATGGCGTTGCGCCGTCCGCGAGTGGCTGAACCTCGAGAATCATAGACCCTCGCGTACGAATCTCGCGCGTTTCAATGGTGATGTTTGGTTTGCAGACCAGGAAACCAATTTCATAATCTGTATCGATGGAGCTGAGGGCCAACGAAGGGACATCGCTAAAGTCTATGAAAAGAGAGACGATGTTGATCGACTCGGCAGAGCAACTTGCGGACGCGCATTGGATGACCGACATGACCATCGCACCATCGGTAGGTAGGCTTTTGGTCGTGGAGTTGAAAATGTTGACCGTGAGGTCATGTACATTGATGCTGGATATGAAGAATGATTGATAATTTGCTGTTTGGCATCAATATGAATACAAAATATTCCAGAGAAAGTATCTACACGCACGAAAGAAGGAACTTGGAACTGAAACCCGAAGATCGACGTCTTCTAGGTGAACCGTGACAGCATTCGTGGGAACATCCGTACTGTTCATGGTGTAATTGAGCGAAGTCGTAGTGAGGTTCACCGGACTGGCCCATGTGCAATAGGGATTGAACCCGATCACGTCTGTCAACCAACGTGCGCTCGTCGTGGAGTTGAGCAACAGCGGCGTAGGAACGGCAAAACCAGCATACATTCCCTGGGAGTCCTCCAAAACTGAAAACGAGTATGCGAGACCGATTTCTCGCTCGGCCCAAACGACCGCAGCGGAATATCCAGGTTCAGGCGAGAATGATGAAGGTAATACGACCTGTCCTCCTGCTACTGGCCTGACAGCAACCATAAGACGGGACAATCACAGAAATTATGCTCTTACCGATACAGGGTTAAAGGTGGGATGGCACCGACGGCGAATGCCATGATGCTGCCATCAATCAGGATGGATTGAATGCTCACTATTTTTGAACTTCAGATTTGTAGTCGTGACATGACAGAGCTTGGTTTTACTCACGCGCTGGGGGTGCAAGAGTGGAGACCGCCCAAACAAAAACCGCTGCAATGAAGGCCATGACATAATAAAACGAACAATATCGTTTCACTGCAACCATAATTGATTCCATCAGGCCGTACGACGAGTTCGAAATTCCATTGACCGCAGACAAGTCGACACCGCAACTGTTCCTCTGAGCATAAAGAAGTCGGAAAAACTCCTCAGACTAGAATGAATCAATGTTATGAAGTCCTCTCCAACGAACGCACACAGACTTTGAGCTCGTAAAGAAGCCCTTTGAGAGGGAAAAGGGCAAGACTGATGATGATGATGTTGATAGTGGTTATTGCAGACCCAACGCTGGCTATTTGCCAGCACAGTCAGCAGTCGAAGCATCTATGAAAAAAAACCTACTTAGGAACTGTGTTGTCGCATCATTGGATACATTGGCTTGAACCACTCGATAGTGAACCACATAGCAAAACGCAAGATAAGCGAGGCTGATAGTGGGGAATAAAAAAACCAATGCCCATTGCGAAATGGAACCGAGCACGGTTCTACCCCAACCCTGATTGGTTTCTGGCCGAGTCAGGAAGGGGACACTAGACGATGGGGTCCGTTCAATATCCTTCAGGCCTTCATCGTTACCACTCTTGTCTAGTGATGGATCTGAGTCGTGCTTGGTGTCAGAGAGGGCATCAGCCTGAGAGACGTTGTGGTCTGAACCACGGTTGCGCTTCTGAATCTTGACCAACTCAATGTTCGACATTCAGTGCAACTCCCGAAACCGAGGGGTTGAGTAGGTGAAGAAAAGACAATTAAGCGAGTGGGCCTTGATCGCTTCGTGATGATATACTTCTGACGCGGCTGTGCTCAATGGCGACTGCCATGTGCTTCATCTACGGAGCGCCCATAACGAGATCAACTTGTTTTTTCCAGCTATAGCTATAGTTACATACCTTGGCTCCTAGCAGTGTGTGTTCTGATTGATCGCGTTGTGCAGACCCGTGACACCGCCGGTTTAGTTGGCTGACTCAACATGGTTGTGACTCGGGAGAATCCATGCAGCAGAAAGCATTGACTAGACTACTTTCCTCCAGCCCTTACATAGAATCTCATACCACAACTGCAAGCGAAAGGTCATAGCTACTAGATGCATCCGAATCATCTGGCATACTAGGCTCCTGAAAATTGACTCTGTAGCGCCCGCCAAGATAACCGTGGTAGAACTGGCAGGCGGGCTTGATCTACCGCAAGAAGCTGCGTGGCGTGATTGATTTTACAGGCGCGGGAGACTTGGCGGCCAACCTTGCCTTTTGACACCCGCGGACCACGTATGCTGACGCTTCATTCAACGCGGACCAGGCCTGACATGTTCGGCTGTAGGTCTACGGAAAGACCGCAATGTCAGGTTCATTTATGGACATTTCTTGCAAAATACATTTAGCCTTATGACAAGTTCCGAAGCGTGGTCGTTATGGAAAAATACAACAAGTGCACGTTCTTGTTTCAAGTTCTTTCGAACTGTACCCCTCTCCTTTGAAGCTCACGTTATTGCCGTATGCTTTTTCATTACTCGTCACCTCTGCTCAAGCTAACCTTGGAAAGAGTGTTTTGTGAATAGTGCTATCAGTGATCTCGTCCACGACGCAAATGTTCTCACGAACGCCTTGTAGCGGTGTCGAACAGACTAAAGTACTTGTTACAAATTTGAGTCCCCATTTCCCCCTCTGAACACAGTAATTGAAGTATGTCAAATACAGCACTATGTTCTCTAACAAGTTTATTTACATAAGAAGGTGAAGATTGGGTGTAGTCTGGACAGCAGTGAGGAAGTATTTGCCTCAGTCACTGCATGTATGTGCGTCGTTGATACTCCACAGATCGAAGGAACCAAATTTTACTTTCAGTACCTCAAAGCCTGAATGCTGGTAGTGCGTCTAGAATGATTCTTGGTAGCGAGTCATAATGGCGTGGAACCTGGCATATAGTCGGGTGACCAGACTACCTGGCATACCTTTCGGCGACCACTGCGATCGCATATTACTGATTGCAGACCAATGCTTCACCGAAAGCACCCGACACAAAATGCCAAGTATTTCCAATTGTAGGTTGATCATTGCGGCGTGATTACAGTTCAATTTTGGACATGTCCTGTGGTATATCGTAGCGTTCATGCACCGCCTGGCCATCTGTGCGCTGGCACTCACAACTTGAAGGTTAACTGAATGCGGACAAGAATACCCAATCTCCTTGTGAGAATCTCGAACATGGAAGCTAATGCGGTCGGGTGAATGAATATCTCCCAAGAGTCCTAACGGAAACGCAAAGCGGGGAGGCAGGGCTGGCGCCTCGGTGAGGCTCTGAGGGGTTCAGGGGTCCATTGCATCACAAGCCGCACAGACGAAGGCGGGCAATAATACGCGATGATCATGCTCCACTGGATGGGTCGACGGAGGGCTATTGGCATACGGTGAAGTCTCTGGACGCAGTGATGTCGCGCAGTCTTAGGCAGACACTGGTTTCAACCCGCATATCTTTACATGTTGTTCCATATATAAGGTAAATGAGTACAAACGAGGGCCCATTTTACTTAATTTTACAGCTACTTGCAGACAACGATGGTATCATTCTCCAGAAACGTGCAGGGTTTCGGTTCCATCCACGTGCTCCAAGAAAATCTTCCGGTTCCCAAGCCTCATAGCTACATCCTGCCCAATGCTGTTTTCCAACCATCCGCCGTGACTTCCATTCGGTTTGCCCGCTGCTACATCAACTTTTTCTCTCTTGACCATCGCTGGAAGTTCGGAATCGGCCAAGGCTGCAGCTAGGTTCGTGAGATTAAACTGATCTCCTCGCCCACGTCTGAAATGCGCAACAGCAGCCATCAGGAACAAAAGGGTGATCAAAACCGTCGATGCAATGACATGTGGCAGAGATGAGACGAAGATCTGCTGAACACTCGCTATGCGACCCGGTACGTACGAGGTGCCGAGCAAACCCGAGACATACGCTATAAAGAGGGTTACGCGGGTATCATCGATTAGCTCGCATATGCTTACGTTTCATGGAGGCTTTCACCATTTGCGTATACCCTTGTGCAAGCTTGTCCCTCGGGAGAGGCCGGAGCGTCATGGTGGTGTTTTCAAAGACAATGTTCGCTTCAGATGGGATGCTGTTTATCTGTTCCTTCCCAAACAGAAAGTCGGCTTGGGTTGCGGAGCCGAGGCCGTTCAGCGCAGACGACGCCGGTCCGGAATCGGTCGACAGCGCAGACATTGAATACGAGATAAGCAACAATGTCTGCGTCCAGTCGAGGTTTCCTTGTCTTGGATATGGTATTGCGCCGTCCAAGAGCGGCCGAACCTCCAGTGTCATCGAGCCTCGTGTGCGAACCTCTCGCGTTTCGATGGTGATGTTTGGTTTGCAGACGAGGAAACCAAGCTCATAGTCTGCACCGATGGAACTGAAGGCCAATGACGGAATATCGGTCAAGTCTATGAAAAGAGAGATGATGTTGACCGACTCGGCAGAGCACTTTCTGGAAGCGCACTGGATGACCGATATGACCGTAGCTCCGTCGGTTGGTAAGCTTCCAGTGGTATAATTGAGAACAGTGACTGTGGGGTCATGTGAATTTATACTGGATATGAAAAACGACCGATAGTTCGCTGTTACCAACATGAATACAGAGATGCTATTTTCAAACCATGTGTACACACGCACGAAAGTAGGAACTCGGAACGGATACTTGAAGATCAGCATCTTCCAGGTGAACGGTGACGGCATTTGTTGGGACATCTGTACTATTCATGGTATAATTGAATGAAGTCGTAGTCAGGTTCACCGGACTAGCCCATGTGCAATAGGGATTGAAACCGATCACGTCAGTCAACCAACGTGCGCTTGTTGTGGAGTTGAGCAATGGAGGCGTAGGAACGACAAGGCCCGCGTATGTTCCCTGGGAATCGCCTAAAACTGAAAACGAATACGAGAGACCAATTTTTCGCTCAGCCCAAACGACCGCTGCGGAATACCCAGGTTCAGGCGTGAATGATGAAGGCAATATGGTCTGTCCTCCTGCTACTGGCCTGACAACAATGGTGAAAACAAGCAAACTCAATGAGAAGAGTCAAGTTCTTACTGATACAAGCTGAGCGGAGGGATTGCGCCCACAGGGAATGCCAAGGTATTTCCATCTATGAGGATGGGCTGGATGCTCACTAAATGACAAAGTTTGAATCAGCAACTACCACGGGATTTGATTGTGCTCACATGCCGGGGGTGCTAGAGTGGAGACCGCCCAAACAAACATGGCTGCTATAACAGCCATGACATAGTATACTGAGCAATGGCGATTTACCACAATCAGAATTGAATCAAGGAAACCGTAAGATGAGTTGGATATGTCATTGACTGCAGACAGCTGAACGCCGTGACTGTTTTTTTGAGCGGAAAGGAGACGGAAAAACTCTTCAGACTGAAATTGATTAATTTTGTGAAGATTTCGCGAGCGAGTGCACCACGCTCACCTTGAGTTCTGATAAGAAACCTTTCAACGGGAGAAGGGCAAGACTGATAATAATAATGTTGACGGTAGTGATTGCAGATCCAATGTTGGCTAGTTGCCACCAAAAGTCCGCTTTAGAATATCGATCGAGAGAAAAATGCTCACTTAGGAACTGCGTAGTCGAATTCGCAGATAGGCCAGACACATTGGCTGGTACCAGGCGATAGTGGACCACGTAGCAAAATGCAAGATACGCGATGCAAATAATAGGGACGAACAATAGCACTCCCCATCGCCATATAGACGTCAACAATGATGCATGATCATTCTGAGATGTCTCGGGGGGAGTCGACAAGCGAACAGTAGATGTTGGGATCTGATCAATGTCAC
This sequence comes from Xanthoconium separans, assembly GCA_038088675.1. Lineage (NCBI taxonomy): Eukaryota > Fungi > Basidiomycota > Agaricomycetes > Boletales > Boletaceae > Xanthoconium > Xanthoconium separans. Next base: position 6,649 of record JBBPJL010000688.1, on the reverse strand, counting down.
CCAGGCCATCATCAGCACATTTTTGCTTAGAGGATAGTTTGAACGATGCTTAACATCAGATGTCACATGAGCAGCGTCAAGACGGTCCGATTCATGATGATCAATCTTGTGCACGCCAGTCATCTCCATGTTCGACCTTACCACTCGAAAACGAAGATTTTGGTGAGTGAAGATATGAGGGGACCATCTTGGGATTCTATTTAGAGATTTTACAGGTACATACGTTATCTCCCCAACGTTGGCCGCATAGGCTGTGCTCAGGGTGTGTGGGATGCGGGTTGGTAATGGCAACAGTAGCCAAGTGCATTGGTGGCCATAGAAGGATAGTCGAGCGTCATTTTTTCGCAGTTATAGCTACAACCTAGCGCCATCTCACCTGGTCCTTAGACTTCTTACGGGATCTGGTCGTCTGAAATTGAAAAACTGACAGCTTGAGATAGGCCTTGGCGTCATGAATTTCTTCCTCTTGCTCAGATATCGCTCCCGAGCTTGGTGGGCCCGTCAGAGAAAAGTGATCGAGCTTATGTAAGTCATTCAGGCGCAACGTCGCGGCGGTTCTGCATGCCATGTGTATGTCCGCCTCCAAGCCTCGCTTGCAACTGCAACAAGTGAACCCTAAAGTGTGAAGGGAAGCGATTTGCACGGCAAGATATGACATTCGTACGTTCGAGTGGCTGTTAAATAACTCTCTATGGCGTGAACTAACCTGCCTTAAGTTAGATACCATCTAGTTTGTCAAGCCAATACTCCATTAAACGGCGTTTAGATAACCAAGATGTATGACAAATCGCGAGTACAGGGAGGTCATTGTTATGACCCCTAGTAGACTGACGTTTTAAGCTCATCCTTGAAACTTCCATGTGCGACACCGAGTAGTTGTGTTCTACGCAGAAACACGTTCTTTGACCCCACACTTGTCCAGCACGTTTTAGGTATTTTCCATGTTTGTCAATCATTACGCCTACCTGCCATCCCATCCAGGCACTAAATTATCCATCGCTGAACATGGAGAGCATATGATGGTCCGTTTGCCGGTCGTTGATTGCATTGCAATACTGCGCTTCGAAGTTTGAAACGCGGAATGTCGCTGTGGCAGAATTACGGCGCAAAGTTAGAGCAAACTCAGCGCCAATACATAAGCCCATAGAAGGAACGTTCCCCTGATCACTGTTTTCGTAATTGAAGCTGCAGTCTAGCGCCACTCGATCTTATGAGATTTGTTGTGCCCAAATACCTTTGGCTGGCAAGTTCTGGCGCTAGCTGTCAACCTCCATTCAGCCTCGTTGGTACAATTCGATCCCATCCGTTGTCACGGCTGTCTTGGCAACTGGCAAGATCAGAAAAGTGTCTTCGCAACCGACGCCACAGCTGGAGTTGTGGAGAACTCCTGCTACTTCCGACAAAGAGTAGCCACTGGAAGTGTTGGCTATCCCAAGCCGACAGCTAAAATAGCTCGCACGCCTTTAAAGAGACGTTTTTGACGAACCTTGATAGCCCTTGGTGCCAAGGCATATCGCATGATTCTTGGCGGCCGCCCCCGTCACACGCAACATGCTCGTTCAGGCATATCAGATCAAGCTTCTCATGTCCGTGCTTTACGTGTCACTTATATGCCACATCAGATAACAGGAAGCGCGGAAAGATCATAATGACTTGAAGTACGTCACGACAGCAAATCCATTCTAGATACTTCCTGCGAATGGCCCTGCAATACAATTTGGCGGAAACGCGGTGAGGTACCTTGATTTCCGCGACATGCTTTGGCAGCTGGGAACAAGTCCAATAAGTGCCGTTGAGGCTCGAATCCCTATCAAGAAAAAGTTCTTCGATTTTCTGTGGGTTTTCAGAGTGTTTGCGCTTCATTCGGACCATAAGTATTCTCATGACTTTCCTGACTTTCTCCTCTTTGTCGAGATCATGTTTTCTCTCTTTATCTTTCCATTGTTGCTAGCTCCCTCCCGTGCTGATCCTAGTGAGAATACCTTGCGAGTATTGCACTGTGGTACTGATCTCGTCCCGTACAGCATGGGTGACTCTTCCCGTAAATGTTCCAACAAACATGTCGGACTTGGTCTTCAACAGTCCACTTGTTCCAACATTATACGGAACTCCTCCTCAACTGATTAACACTACTCTTGACCTTAGCACTGCCAAAATGGCAGTCTATTCAAGTAGCTGTGTTCTATGTGGTGGAAATATGTCCTTTGACCCCACTCTGTCCACCACATTCCAGGTAATTTCCACACTTGTTGGTCATCATGTCCGTCTGATCCTGTATAGGATCTGAATTATTCATGGCCGTACAACACAGACGCATACTTCGGGAACGTGAGCAGTGACACAATGAGCTTTGGTGGCATCGTGTCATTACCCCAGATTGACTTTGGTTAGTTGTTGCTCCAATTTTGACTCGTCTCTCACTATATACATATGCCCTGACCCGCGATCTTGTTTGTTAGGTCTGATCGAAGCAGGTGGTGACAATACACTCAGTTACCTCCTGTACAATGGTCGCCTTGGTATTTTTCCCGATCCCGTCAACGTAACGGCCACGTCCGAGCATTTTCTATCTCAAATGTATGCAAACAAGCAGCTCCTTAATCCAGTGATTGGATTGAGGATCGATCCGCTGAATCCCAAGATTACGATCGGTGCGTTAGACGAGAATGATTATCAGGGAACTTTAAACTGGGTGCCGATCACCACACCCAATGCTTCGTGGCACTTCCGAAATATATTTACTTTGGATGGAATAAAAGGCTACAATGGGAGCTTCTTACCAGATACTGCTGGCATACCTGCCAGCATCAACTCGGGTGCGTCTATGGGCTCAAAACGAATCACACTGGATCATTGACGGGTTGGCACATTTTTTCCCTCAACAGTCTTTGTCGCCGTCGATGTACCTAGTCTCGCTACCTACCTCAACGATACGGGATACTCTGGTCCCATCAACTATACCATTCCGCCGGACAATGGGATTCTCGCATACGTCTGCAACTCGACCGAGTTCATACCCTATGTGGCCCTTACCGCAACCATCAACGGCGTGGATTATCCCATAGACTCTACGGGAAACCTCTTGCGTTCGATATCTTCACTGACGCAATGGGGTACGTGTTCTGTTGGACTAAGCGATTGGAACCCAGCAGAACCGTATCTGGTCCTGGGATTGCCGTTTGTACGGAGCATCTACTTGTGAGTGGACCGTCCCATATTTTGCCTCGCCTGAGACATCCAACCGGGTGTCGTCGAGAAGCATTGTTCAACATAAGTACTTGTTTATCGATATTGCAGGGCATACCGCTTCCCCACGGACTCGTGTCCTGGATTCTATGGCTTTGCATTTCCGTCTGGAAACGTGAACCGCACTGCATCACAGATCGCGCAGACACCCACAACGACGCCCTCGCAGAGTGCTCAGTGTCTCGCGTTTTCCAAACCCACAGCAACGCCCTTGCCGAGCTTCGAGACGGTGCAGCAAATGCGAATGTCAACTCAAAAATATCAAGTATGGGGAGCGCAAAGGATGGTGAGTTTGTTCGGAGAAGAAGCCTTGGGACCGAGGTCGGAATGGAACGTGACTTCGAGATGGCTGTAATGTTACTATGAGTTTTCATTTGTTCTCCTTCAATTAATGTTGAGATGCTAAAATTCAAAAACCTGGACGACCGCGCCTGGGATGCATGTCGAACCAGCACTTGGTGGCGAACATGTTTATCGCACAGTCGACGCTCTGGAGGAATGCGCACTGCTTTACCAAAGCAGGTGAGGAAGAAATTTCTGCATGACGCATTGACGAATCTGGTGGTGAGCCTCCTAAGCTGACATTACATAACCAAAACTGCCAAGGGAATCGGATGAACCAAAAATTCTTGGCGTCACTTGGCAAGCGCCACTGCTTACATCATGCATCAGACACACGGGGAATTCCTAAGTTTTGGGGGCCGCAGAATATAACTGAAAATAGAATTTAAAAATAAAATATTTTGAGTATGTCTATAGTAAGGTTTAAAATATTTTACAATAATGCCATTATAATCCATTAGCACAAGATAATCTTGTATAATTTCATACGACTTCGGCAACATAAATAATTTCATGGTACAGATAAGATATGAAATAATATTATCTCTTATGATAAGCTAATTAGACTTAACTAATATAATATTTACGGACACTTTTTGTATTTACTACAATGTAATACTTTTTAGTTATCCACAATTAAATACAATGGCGGACACAAAAGAGAATACAAAAAGTAAATATTTTATCGCATATATAATTTATAGGGCACGGCATGGGCACGGCATGGGCACGGCGTGGGCACGGTGTAGGCATAGCATGGGCCCCTAATGCCCACTGTTGTGACCAGCAGAGTCGGGTATTTACAAGCAGAAGGTAAGCATACAATAAAGAGTACAATCGTAGCATTACATATTCTGCACTATTGTCATCCAAGGGAAAACCTCCCCAGAGGCTACTGCGTCCCTCCCCATGAGCCAGGAAACATCGTAAAACTCACGAGGCAGGTCCTTCATTTCCTTCCGAGATGAATTACTGCACCCCTGAACACGTTTTGTTGCCTTCGCACCCCTGGGTGAGACTATGTCTGAGTTTCTGGAACGGACACTGTGAATGATGGCTAGTTCGTCGCTGATATCCCTCCTCCAAGGCATAAGCTTCGTTCTGAAAACTGGTTGCGTGTCTTCCAGATCGCTTTCGTCTGAACTAGTCCCATCACTACCCAGTCTTGTGACCATTGTGTTCAAAAATTCCCATACTTCCACCTCGTCGAATAACCCCCCTTCTTTTGCCAATGCGAGGGCAGTTTGAGTCACCTGCAGACGACGTTTGTACTTCTGTAGAGAAAAGAAAAGAAAAGAAATATTGTCGTGATCTGCAAGCAGCACTTACATTCAGCCTGCGACTGTCCCTTCGGGATTTCTTCAGCAACTGCTCCTTGGTCTTTGACAACCTCTCAGCTGTTTCTACCTCATTTTCAACAGTCAGGTCTGGCTGAATACAAGGCTGAGCTTTCATAACTTGGGACCGAATCCGCTTGAACTTCTCAGAGATGGCATCCTCCCAGTACGCGTTCGATCTTGGCTGCGTTTCCCATTCCTTTTCAATGCGCATCTCGGCCAATTTGCACATGAGGTGATGAATCACAGCTTGATTCCAAAGTGATGAGGGGGGATGATTGAAATCCCAGCGAAGGTCATAGGTGTCTGGCCCTCCTTGAGAGGACTCAGTGAACTTGCTCACTTCTTCCTTGGAAGCCCCTTTGACGAGTAGAAAATCCTCGTCCTGGGAGACGCTGAAGGCCGCGTTAAACAGTTCACGAACATGATCCTGCCACAGGGGATTAAGTCAGGGAGGGAAAGGAACACATAGGACTTGCCAAGTTGGCATTTCTCTCATTTCGCGAAACGGCCAATTCATGCTTTAATTGTTGTACTTTCCTCGACACTCGCTTGGGATGGGGATGAGGGGCAGACATGGCGCCTGTCTGGAGTGCTGGGAAATCCTTTGCAAGCATTTCGTAGACTTTCTGAGTAATAGCCGGCAGATTTGCTTCGGTGGGCTCAGTAGCTTTGGGCTCAGTATCCCTAGGAACGTGGGGATGTGTACCGTTGAAAGGAGCACGGGGAATAGCTGAAGGATCTGAGGGGCTATTGTCCTATACAAAAATATCAGTGAAAGAAGGCACGCGAAGGACCTGACCAGCTCACTGAAGTGTATTGACCGGACAAACGAATTCTTGGTCCGGAGGTCTCACGAATGGGTGATGCAGTTGTTGTGTGAGGTCGCGACGGCGACTGTAGTGAGTGTGATTGTATTAAGAAAGTGGATTTACATGGAACAAACGACTGACCTGGAACTTGTCCATCATTATCTGCTGCCGGCGCATTAAAGTTGACAACTCCGCCTCTTTTTCTGCCTGATGACGTCTTAATGATAACTTAGTGAATGCAAACATAATACTCACTGTTAGTCTTTCCATCCGATTCATCAACTCCTCGTGTTCACGCTGTAAGTTCTTCATCATGCCTGTTTGCTCAGTAATTACAGCGTCCCTCTCAGCGATCAGCGACGCTGCCTGGTTGGTAGACTGCCGTATGAGAACACTTAATTTCGCTTCTAAGTCCTGAAGCTTTTGGGTCTGCAACACAATGGTTCGATCTCTCTCTTCCAATTCATGTTCCATCCTTGCAGAGTGATCAGCCATCTTTGAGTCCCTGGCCGCCAAGTCGTCGCGGAGACGTTGTAGAGCGACAGAATGCTCCTCTCGCGAAACTCGAAGTTGTCTTGAAGCCATTTGGAGCGCGGATCGTTTCTCTGCTCTAGCGTCCTGAAATATTTCAGGATCTTGTTTTACTATGCGAAAATTGCAACGGAATTTACCAGGAGCTCGTTCATGGAGCGATGCAGTCGCGATTTCGTATTGTAGTATTGAGTACGCATCGTCTCCGAGTAATCAAGTTCTCTGAGGTGAACTTTATTGGTTTGCTAGAGTGCGGTTGTTAGCGAGAATAATCTAGATATGAAAGAAATCTCACCCATGGGGTCTCAGATGGTCTGGCGAGGGGCTTCCAAACATTGCCATCGTCTATTCCTCGTACGACGAAGCAACCTGGAGTTGAGA
>JBBPJL010000687.1:0-14528 GCA_038088675.1 Xanthoconium separans | reverse complement strand
TGGGATGTATTCCATACAGCCTATCTCCGTTTATTGATGGGTGAGGGTATACATGTAAAGCCACCATAGTGGCTTGGCCCATTCCGACTTGCTCCCGCTGATGGCCATCGATACAGGCGGAGTTGGAGTGTGAGCAAAATCCGCCAGTGCTCCATCTGATATTGTAAATGTTGCTGTAAATTTGCTGTTGCTCGCTTGCAGGAAGTTGGATGCTCCTGTGGGCTGCGACACTTATTTAAAAAAACTCTCCAGCCGTTTTTGACTTGCTCATTCTTTATTCTACATGAGCCTCTGCCACCTTCAAAGTCCTGTTGCCAGTATGAGCTCGAGGATGGTGGCCAAAAGGGCTGCGGTGCGATCTCGATTTGCTTCGACCGCTGCGTCCGAGGTACGAGCCACAAGTAGCGACCAGATCCCCTGTTCAGTCTTGCTATAGCCTCGTCTTGCACCCAGCACTCGATACCTCAAGGCTACCCATGACCTGTCTAGCCCCCCAAAAGCATCTGTCACCTCTAATACCCTTGCTCTCGGGGAGCAATACATTCTTGGCGTTTATGCGCGACCGCCTTTCGTGCTTTCACATGGTCGTGGAAGTTGGGTGTGGGATACCGAGGACCGAAAGTTTCTCGACTTTAGCGCAGGCATTGCCGTGAACGCGTTGGGTCATGCTGACCCCGGTATTGCAGAGGTGAGCTTAGAGAATGACCTCCAGCATTTTTTTTTTCTTACTTGGGGTCAGGTCTTGCAACGACAAGCGTCGACCCTGCTCCACACTTCGAACGTATATCACAACCAATGGGCACCCAAGCTTGCAGAGTTGATCGTGACCCTCACTCAACAACAAGGTGGCCTCGGGTTCGCGACGGGTTCGTCCCCTTCGACCTCGGGTGCCAAAGTCTTTTTTGCAAACTCGGGCACGGAAGCCAACGAGGGCGCATTAAAGATCGCGCGCAAGGTTGGCAAGGACCATTGGGCTGCTGCTACGGGTGGCAAAGCGGATGACCCTTGCTGTCCGAAAACACGCATCGTGTGTTTCCAAAACTCGTTTCATGGTCGCAGCATGGGCGCGCTGAGCGTCACGTCGACCGAAAAATACCAAGCGCCATTCCGGCCGTTGATACCGGGCGTCGACGTTGGAACATACAATGATCAGGGGAGTCTCTTCAAGCTGATCGGGGACGACACTTGTGTAGTTATCGTGGAACCGGTTCAAGGCGAAGGAGGTGTAACCGCCGCGGATGAAGCTTGGTTGAGAGCGTTACGAAAACGATGCGACGAAACCGGAGCCGTGTTGATCTATGATGAGATTCAGGTAGGTCGATCGTTGGATACACGCAAGTGTTTCTCATGCCTCATGCGTTGTACAGTGTGGCCTGTATAGGGCTGGATCACTCTGGGCGCATTCTTCTCTACCGGTCGACTGCCACCCTGATATAGTCACAATGGCAAAGCCTTTGGGGAACGGATATCCGATCGGTGCTGTGTTGATGCGTGACGCGATTGCCTCCACAATGACAGCAGGTAAAGTGGAGCACACATTTGGAGTCGGTAAAACTGACGTCTCTGGTTCGATAGGTACGCATGGAACAACGTTTGGGGGCTCTCCGTTAGCATGTGCTGTTGGCCATCACGTCTTGAGTCGGCTGAGTTCCCCAACGTTTGTGGAGCATGTCAAGGATGTTGGCGCCCATCTAAATACCCGACTGGAATCTTTAGTTCAGTGGTTCCCGGACCTTATCCAGGACAAGATCCGAGGTCGTGGGCTCCTGCGTGGTCTCGGTTTCAAAAATGATGCACATCCTGGCCAAGTCGTGCAGTTGGCTCGTGAGCGTGGCGTGCTTGCCCTGACAGCGGGGAAGGATGCAGTGCGTCTAGTCCCGTCGCTGAATGTCAGCAAGGATGAGGTCGACGTAGCGGTGGAGGTGCTCGAAGGATGTCTGACTGTTTTGCGAGGATAGATGATAGAGAGATTGTACATGACCAAGATGGAAACGTGACCCGCCGAAGAGGGGTCTTGTCCTAGAGGTGGATAGTTGTGATGCTGAGCTGTGTGGATATATAAATGACTCGTAGTACTGTCTCGCTCTCACAGCACTCTGACACACTGGAATTGCAGGACCTGACTCCTGACAGAGACCAAGCAATGTCACTGGTTCGAATTCATAGTCGGTCGAGGGAGGATATCCTCGAGGACATCGCGTTCGACAAACCACAAGGTGAGGTTCCACGAACACCGATTCGTGGGGTGTTGATCCTCTCCAGGGCCATCCTGAGTCTCATCACCAATCGTGCATGACCCTACTGCAGGACTCCATTTGTTGCATTTTCCTTCCCTTATTGTCGACTTCGCGCTCATTCTCCATATTTCAGGCTGGAAGAAGAAACACCTCAAACTCGGCACATCTTTCTTTCTCTTCGGCCTAATAAACAACGGTAGGCACCACCTCCTTCCCTCGTGTGTTGCGGAGGGGCTCAGGTAATCGATTCCACAGTCTTATATGTAATCATCCTTTCCGCTGCACTTGATTTGGTGCCACCGTCCACTCCCAAAGGAATCATCGCCTTTTGCAATATATTTCCCGCTCTGATGGCAAAGCTTGGCTGGCCGTATTTTCTCAAAGGAAAAATACGGTACAGTCGCCGCATCGTGGGGTGCGCATTGCTGAGCTTCGTTGGCATGCTGGTGAGTGAGGTTTACAAGATGGGTGCCAATCTCACTTACTTGCCCTAGGTCGTGGCCCTATATAATAGTCTATCTGCGAGGTTGCTAGGCATCTCTATTGCCTCCTTCTCTTCTGGTAGTTCTGACTTCGCTGTCATCAGAATGCAACCTCACTTTCGTTGCTAGGTTTGGGTGAACTGACATTCCTGCAACTCTCGACAACTTACAATCTTTCCGTCGGGGGACAGAGCGTTGGGTGAGTATATTTATTCAGATCCAAGGACTTTTGTTTCAACCAGACTTCTAGCTACTTTGCCTCCGGAACTGGTGCTGCTGGGCTTGTTGGCGCTCTCATGTGGTGGGAACTTAGGGGACTTGGTGTTCAGCTGGGCGTGGGCGTCTCCGCGGTAGGCAGACTATTTGTGTACATTCTACTATCGCAAAATCTTATTCTGACCCCTTCTTCAGGTAATGCCCTTCGTGCTGCCCTTGGCATACTTCCTCTTACTTCCGCGTCCTGCTACATTCATGGACTCGCCTTCTCCTGGGTCTTACACTCCTTTGCCAGAAGAGGACCCAAATATCTCCGCAGTGGAGGTCGCAGAGGGGGATACCCTCCTCGGTCAACCACCCAAATTACCAGTGTTCCTAACTGCTGCGGACAAATGGCGCTTAGTGAAGCCCATGGTTCTCAAATACATGCTACCGCTTTGTAAGCTATCTGGATCGCATTTTGAGTGACAAAGGTCTGATTATCGCTCATGCAGTCTTGGTGTATACTGTGAGGACATTTCTTCCTGCTATTCATGTTTGTGGTGTTGATTGTCACATGTAGTTTGAATATACAATTAATCAGGTCAGTCGTTTTAGACACCTCTTTTTTCCCGCCCAACCCTTTCATTCCAGGGTGTAGCACCAACATTGTTATATCCAGTTCCATCACCAGAACGTGATGGCCTCTTGAGCAAGATCATTCGCTCTGTTAGAGACTACTACCCGCTCTGGCAGGTATGGGCCCTCGACATCTTTCATGCGAGTCCTCAACTCACCTGTCATACGTTGTATTTCTACATTCACAGCTCGTATACCAATCCACGGTTTTTGTTTCTCGCTCGTCAATCTCGCTTGGTATCCCACCCCTTCCCGAGCATTTTCTTTCTTTTCCGGCAGTTGTCCAGTTCGTGATCCTCGTGACCTTGATGTACGAATCGGCCGTTGGTATATTCTCCGAGGACCGCTCCTCGGTTAGCATCATGTTCGTCTTTCTACTCATCAGTATTGAGGGTATATGTGGTGGACTTGCATAGTGAGTATTTTCCGTGTTATAGCAATACACGTACTGAGGTCCTGCCAGCGTCAACGTGTTCTACCGAATCAATCAGGAACGACCTGATCCATCCACTGTAATCGATACAGAACGCGCACGGCAGGAACTTGAGTTCAAGATCGGCTCGCTGGGATTTTCGGACTCGTCTGGTATCTTGCTCGCAGCCATCCTCGCTGTCCCGACCGAGGTGGGGCTCTGCAGAGCACAAGTGGCGAGGATGAAGATGCTCTGCAAGGGGTTATAACGATGAGTGGCGTCGCCTAGTCTTGGATTGTTTCTCGTGACTTTCTAGAGACTTCGAGTGCGTGCGAGGTGTCCACCACAGACGTCACTCTGTACTTGTAGAACGACTGGCGCGAACTAATGGATTGGCAGGGATGATACACTTATCATAGAAGACATAACTATGCTACTTAAATATAAACGCATCTCGAATGACTTTCCGTGCCAATCAACAACGCTTGGAAAGTTGCAGGTATGTACAAGAATGAGATATTGGGGCCGATGGCAGCAGGCGTTATAATACTAGCGCGCTTGAAATGGGCTAAGGAGTTGGTCTCGGCGAGCCAACATACACGCCAAACGACTGCCACGTCTCCTGAAGGTGTTGAAGAGGTTCTTCTGCATTGCTTTCGCCCACTCCGGCATAGCCGTAGTTGCCAAAGTGCGAATATGACTGGGAATGTGACAAGGTAGGTCCCGGGTAGGTCCGAGGAACGTCGTGGTGTAGGTACGTGGCAGATGAGCCCCGATAGTCGGACATGGGCGGCGTATACTGCGAGGATGACGTGGTATACGGATACGAGGGACCGGCATGGTAGTGGTGTTGTTGTGTCTGGTAGTATTGTTCCGCTTGGTCGTGGGACTGATGCTGATGCTGATATGTTGGGTGTCCGTACGGGTTGTGGCGAGCGTCGGGAGAGTGGTATTGATATCCCTGAGATGAACCCTGGGAAGAAGCGGACTGGACGACATCATGTTGGTAATGGTGGTATGAGTGCGTGTGCGCGAGGTGTGACGGCGCTTGCGGTGACGCGCTGGGATACTGAACGCTCTCCCGCTTCAATTCATAACTCGGTGCTGCTGACGAGCTGTCCGTGTGTGGTGCATTGGATTGGAAATCGGGAGGTATAGTAAGGGGATAAAGCTGGTGTCGTTTAGCTTCTTGTGTGTTTAGTTGCTGAGTAGACTGTCCTGGTGCATACATCTCTTCCAATGAGGACATAGGTGCATCTGTCTCTGTCTCAGCATGATATTCATCCAGCTGGGCATTGGTTAGCTGTGTGTTGAGGTCGCCGTCAAAGTTATTCCAATGATCACGAAGTGTGGGGTGTAAAGTGACAAAGCTGTGCATGGGCGGAGGTATGGGTTGCACTGGTCGTGGACTCGGATCGGGTTTGATATCAGGTGGGTTGCGTCGACCAGAGCCTGGACTGTGGGCCACAGAAGACGATGCCTTCGTAGCGACCGTGTTGATGCGACCGCTGAAAATGGACAACTCGTCCTTTGGCTTCGGCTCCGATGAAGGTGAGAAAATGTCTCTATTTCGGACGACTGTAGGTTTCGCAGTGCTATATGCTTGCTCGGCTTTTCGAAGAAGTCGTTGAAGAATGGGCTGAGCGCGGTATCGTTAACGAGCACAGGTAAGCACCGCGATCGGACGTACCAAGAATTTCACTGCACGACCACCATATGTTGATGCTTCTTTGAAAAGATCGACTGCCTGTAGGGAATGATCGGTCTAAAATATTCCACAACCTCGCTGAACGTACCCTGCACAATTCCGTCATTGCAGCACTAGTGGTCTTAGATCGCATCCCCACGCCTGATGCATGAGTGACGACGGAAGCCAACATAACCTAACAGGCGGGTTGTTAGTAAGGTCAAAAAACGCTGTTGCTAAAGTGAAAAGTACCAACCGAGCTTGAAAAGGCATGTGTCCACAGTACCCAAAAACGTGCAATTTGTGCTGGAAAGAGATCAAATTGAACACGCAAGCTACTGAGTAATTCGCAAGCACTGCGGTACCCCGCCAGGAAGGACGGAGCATATGGGCTCTGCATGGGATCAGTGGGATTATTTGATACAGCCTCCGCAAAGAAGCACCGATGTATGTACACGAGAACTGGATTATGTTCAGTTAGCCCGGCAATGTCAGGCATCGGCGAGAGAAATAAGTGCCACACCAAAGTTCCGATAGTTTAGCGGCATGTAATGTTTCATTGCTTCCGCGAGTCCAGCATCCTCGGGGGGAGCCCGCTGAGCATACTTTGGCAACTCCATATCTCGCACCTTACGATCAAGGTCTATGATCGCAGAGTATTTAGGTACTTTGGCGATTTGCGCATTCTGAATGACAGCAGAGACACACTCGTATCCAAATCGTGCTTTCCATGCAGGAACTGGTAAGAGCAACCTCAATATAGATTATAAACCTGCAAGTATCATCACTCACAGCTAGGAAGGACAGAACCGTCGTCATCAATTGTGGGATCTGGGTCGTTAGGAAGCTCACAGTCGACGAATGGTAAATAAAACGTGGCTAGACGACCAGTCGCAAGGCTCTGTAGAAGACACAATGAAGCGAGGACTAGAACGCAGAGCCAAGACGACATACTTGCCACCCATCAGTGATGAACAGTTCCCAAAATAGAGCGCGCCGCTTCTGAACTTCTGAAGCCGGCAACTGCCAACGAGCACAATCGCGGTCTGATTCTCCATGAGCTCAGAACGTCATCCACAAGTTGAGAACCTACGCAGTCCGATCTACGCGTTTGCAACCTGATATGAGAAAGGCCACCAACAAAGCCAAACCACTCACGCTCTGTGCCAGCTTTGTTGCAAGCCCAAAAATACTCCAAGTGCACTCAATACTGTTTTCACCACTAACCAGCCCTTGATAGATCGCTAACAATGCCAGGGTCTGGATGGTCGTCACCGACGGCGGTCGGTCGAGGACTGGTTCAAGGTTCAATGCTGCACGCGTCAAATACCAGTACATGTTTGCTTCCTTGTTATCGGGTGCAGGCGGTAGGGAATTGTCGGTGAGAGCACCAAAGCAAAAGATGACAAAGAGTAATGCTAGCTCATGGGAGGTCTTGCCTTGCAGTTGTGTTGATTCACCAGATAGATTCGATTGTGCAGGTGCCACAGAACCCGGAGGCAGGAGGTCAGAAGCTTCACTATACCAGAGAGGGAGGCACTCTTCCAGAAGTTGTCTTTTGGTGACTGCACCGAAAAACCAGGGTGCCTGCGACAGATACAGCTCGCATAACTGGCGCGCCCGCTGCCACGGAGGTAAATGATGCTGGATGAAGTAATTGAGATCAACCGCTTCAGTGAAAACAGGCGCAAAAGGAAATGTATTGGATAGAAGCTTGATAGGGCCAGGAAGGTTACTTGGAGTTGGATCTTTGCTTGAGGATGGGGCCGGAAGGCCAGATGCAGAAGATGCAGACTCTCTGGGTTCTCCCTTACAACAGTGTTATATGATGCGAGGACGTCATCGAACGCTCATCCACTTACAATCAGGAGACTCTTGATAACGAGGGTTCAACAACCAATGCAACGAGACGCGCAAATAATACCTACTTCCGAACCAGCGGATCGACCGTAGAATGTCGCGGCACCATCGTCTCGTAGGGCCAGCGTTCCAAACGCCTCTATATATTCGGAGTCATCTTCAACATGCTCGGTGGCCTTCCGGATTTTGTCTTCGTCAACAGCAACGTGCAAGTCGATGATTGACTTGATGTCCAAAAGATCTCTATGTAACAATGGATGAACTTCGGCTGGCACCACATTCGACTGCAGAACAGCAAGTGCATCCTCAAGCTGTCGAATGCGATCACTCATGATCAATATCTTCTCGTGTAGCTTCTCCGTATCGGCCAGCACGAAACTGATTAAAAAGGATGTCTGATGAGTACTGGTATGTTCTCGGGCACAAAACGTACCGAGTGCCCTGACCAGTCGTCAACTTGCCTATGGACGACGTCTCAAAACACTGCTAGCGTTGCCTTTGTAAACATACCATTGGGACATATTGCTGAGCATCCACGACGCCTGCACGACGAACAAGGAACTGCCTTGTCACACTTTAATTTTAGCCTGAAGGGTGATGTCGGTATGACATTGGTCAACCCAACAAACAGTGAACACAAACCGTCGGCATTCTGCGCAAGACATGACCCCCCGGTTCCGCTTCTGCTCCTTCTCCATCGCCTTTTGGGCGTCCCGGCTCTCCTGGCGAGCATTTGCCTTGAGCGCTTGTGGCATTCTTCGAGAAAGAGATTGTGGAGAGCTGAGAGTCGGAGTAAGCAAGGTCAAAGGGGAAATGCATTGCGGGCTCTACCTAGAATGCTGGCATCCTGAACTGGGTGTGGTAATTCAGTAAGCGCGATGTTAGGTAACTTGTCGCCACTGGCAGTGCTCCTTCTCGCGCTCACCGAGAGCGTACACTTCCATACGATCGGATCAAAACTGTCAGATTTTTCCGAAGATGCGCCACTGGTAGTACTGGCCGACAAGCTTGAGCTAGTCGCTGTGAGTGCTGCAGCGTTGTCGACCATTTTCCAGAATATTTCGCCGCAGCCGGTGCCATCACCTCTTAATCTGCGATCATATCCATAGTTATCGGATTTGTTCCGGCACTATCCAGGCTGTCATTATCGTTGCTGCCTGGGGGAAAAGGTCAGCTAAGGCCGCACCGACTCCGGACTGGGTGAGAACTTGACGTGAATGGTTAACTCTGTACAGCATGTGATTGAAATGATGATGAGAACTTAGTCTGTTGGAACTGCGCCGTACGTCGTGCGGACAGATTCCAAGCCTTACAACTTCGGAATGCAAGCCCACTATTTATATACTCTTTTCCACCCTTCTTCCCTCTCAACCCGTTCTGCTACGGCGTTGAGAGTAACGGCGTGTTCTAGCTCTAACACAGTCCGACTATTTGCAACGGAGGAACGACTGAATCCAATATTGTAGTGGCGCTGGTGACCCTCCCAGATCTCTTCCTCTACCTAAATAGTTGACCTTGATTACATATAAACCTATCGCAAATATGCAAGTCTAAATAACACACATTCACCGAATTGTATTACATGCTATGGACCTAACTTGTAGGAGAGGTGGAAAAAGAGACTAGTCGGACTTTTCCTTGGTACCCGACGAAGCCCAACCAAACCAGCTAGTCGGCCTCGCACGTTCCGACCCCACGTTCCTCCCTTGATCATCATCGTAGCCCTCCGTGTCGCTTGGTTCATCAACTTCTTCAAACCTGCCAGTCCCTCGGGCCCGCAATTCAGAATCAGAAGAATTCCGCGAAGCAGCCTCAAAAGATCCAGAAGCAGCAGGCATCGATTGGGATTGGGGTTCTCGTTTGCGGTCACGTGTAGACTGGGAGGTATCCAGGTGTATCTGTGAGCCAGCGGGAGTCCGCCAAGCCTTCTCTATCGCAGAGCCTGACGCAGCCGCACTCTGCGATAAAAACACGGCGCCTGATGCGACCAGAGCAGGTCCATAAGAGCGCCAGAGGCCAGCGACAAGTTGAGCAGGGCCAGACACTGGGTCGCCCAATGACGGTGGAGCTCCTACTGAAACACCGCCTACGCCAGGTTCATACTGAGCTTGCTGTTGCTGTCTGAGTGGACCAGAAAGTTGGTCCCACAGGGCACGAAAGCGTTCTTGCACAAAGGCGTAACAACGTGCCTTTAAGGAGGCGAGAGTAGCGTCGATTTCTGATTCGTGCGAGTGGAGGAAGGGTTGGAGGTGATTGATGTAGATATACGAGGATCCGCGAGTTTGCGGGAGCACGAGATAGAGAAGAAATAGTGTCTTCATCAAATAGTACATCGGGATCCTATGACGTCGGTCTGCGTTCAGTAAACATAAGGTAGCACGACAGGACGACTGACCAGGACACAAGCCATTCGGCAACGTATTCAACCCCAACAATACAACCAAGTACGGACCAATACATGAGCCATCGTTCCAGGTCTTCCTCGGATGCAGGTCGCTGGGAGAGTGCTTTATAGGAAGCATAGCCAGGATAAAGGAAGGCGACCACGGAACTGAGGGATTCTTAACAACAAACGACCCGAGATAAAGCTCTGAGCAATACCTTATGATGCATGAAGCCAAGTAGAAGAGCATGGCGGTAGATTTGAACGTACTGGGCCTGTTGAAGCCTCTCTGGATCTGCTTCGCTGCGACTCGTAATTGGACACGCGTGACCGCTGTGGCAAGTTGGTAAACATGCTTACGTGTTGACGGAATCAAAACACGCGCCCATTAAGAACGCGTCTTTAACGCGACCGTGTCCCATCCACCACATGCCACGCAAAAAAGCTCGTCTCACACAAAAGAAGAAAGCCGACAAGAAAGCCGACAGGGCGGTACCCGAAGGACTAAGCGAAAGACAATTTGCCGCCCTCCCCAATGACTATGGTTCTTTCATCGGTGAGCATTAAACCTTGATTTACGGAAGAGATGTCGTGAACAACTCTCGTTCACAGTGGAGGACGCGGAACACGAACAACACACGTTCTCAGTGAACGATGTGTACGCTTTTCCTTTCTGTCTGGTCCAGTGCCTTACATTATTACAGTGCCTATATACTTCATCAGGGCTCTGGAGAGACTGGTGACGCTATCAATGATAACCATTGGATTGGACAAATCCAAGAAATTCGAGGAGATGGACCTGCCAATGTAAGTACCTCTCATTGATCGTGTGTTTTACTAATATTACATGGTCGTGTCAGGTATGGGTTCGTGTCCAGTGGTACTGGGCACCTGAGGAGGTGGCAGATGTCATCAAATCCTTGTAAGTCTATTGCCTGAGTTGATCCCAACGACCAGGGTGGACATGTGGTGATTCACAGTGACCCTGTCATTTGTGGCAAACATGAAAAGTTGTTTTCAAACAATTTTGATATTGTTTCCACTTCTTGCTTTGCTGGTAAGTATGATATATTCATTGTCTGTCTAGTTTCATACCACATTTGCAGACCATGTGGAAGTCAAGCAATTTGATGAGACAAGTGTTTACCAAGACTCTATTGAGGATGAAGAGTGGTATTCCAGGTATCACTTTTCATATGATGGAAGAAGAATCACTGTAAGTTTATGTCTCTTCCTAGAGTTGACACCTGACTTGCATTCAGCCCAAGGTAACCCATGATGCCTGTGCTATCTGCAAGATTCCATACACCCCAGGAGTCACAAAGGTTCTCCACTTTTGTCCACGT
Source organism: Xanthoconium separans (assembly GCA_038088675.1). Classification (NCBI taxonomy): domain Eukaryota; kingdom Fungi; phylum Basidiomycota; class Agaricomycetes; order Boletales; family Boletaceae; genus Xanthoconium; species Xanthoconium separans. Next base: position 3,287 of record JBBPJL010000687.1, on the reverse strand, counting down.
CCCAGCTGCCGCAAGTTCTATCACCAGTCATGTTTGGTGAAGAAGGGTTATGTGGAGAAGACACGTGAATATAGGGTTCTGGAGACCTGGCCTGACATTGACAGGACAGAATCTGTGGAGGAGATCTCAGCCTCATGCCGCCCAAAGAAGAAGCAGAAGCTAGATGCTTCTTTGTCAAAGGAAAGTGCATGTGAATCATATGATCCCCTTGCAGTCTTTCCAGCAGAACTGGTTGCTGTTGCTGAGCAGCAAATTGTCAGGGGCAGTGAGGGTGGAGGGATTGTTGGCAACATTACCTCTGTTGCTGCTGCTAGACAACTCATCTACAGAGTACTCAGGCAGGGATTGGCTCTCCCAGCTGACTGGAAGGCCAAGATTGATATTGCCACAACAATTTCAGACTCTGATATGCTTCCTAATTGCAAGTGTCCATCCTGCTGTAGCCCCATCTAATACTTTCCCTCACATTGCAGTATACCCTTCCACATTACTGTGACATCCTTACCTGATCATAATTTACCCATCCGTAATACTTACTGTGCCATACAACTGACAAGGTTTTCCAAGTTATCTTTCAACACTAGCTCTCCATTACATGCATCCATATCTTCTCTCAAACAAAGCAGACACTCATTGACACAATTTGACAAAAGGATAGGTAAAGGAACAGTCTTTTGATGTACCACATACTCAAGGGATTCATATCACGCATCATATTGGTCGAAACGCCATCACGACGGTCGAATTGACCGCACCTTCCCCCTTAACAGTCAACCATCTCCCTAACCGATGCTCCTGACCCAATCCAGCGACCAACAGTATTGTTTCGATGCCCGTTATCTTGAGCGTCGACGATTTTCCGTTGGGCGCTGGTAGAATATTCCCTGATTTTGCGATGGGTGCGATGTCAGACATACTACCCCACAAGGCACCGCCCAAAAAACCTTTCGGAGCAGGTAGGAGTTGTAGAGAGTTGACGACGCCGGGGGTTGGAACTGTTCCCACAAGGGAGAAGGATTTGAGACTTGAGTCGATTTTCCATATGCGTACAGTCCCGTCCCAAGACCCTGGTGAAATATACGTTGTCAATAACGATCTCGGTGAGCAGAAACACAAGTCTTACCAGACGCAAATATGTCGGAATATCGTAGACAAGCCACTGAGGTTATCCACCGTGGGGATACGACGACGCCTTCAGTGGACGACTCGACCTCATGTAAGCCATGACAAAGTGCTTGCGTGAATACTGGCTTCTTTTTTTGAGTGTTCCATAGGCATATTGAGCTATGATGAACATGTCAGTTGTTTGCCTCCTAGTCGATATATGAAAAGAAATGAAACATACCCTGAATCACCCCCACTAACAAAATTCGTTTCGTCGACCATAGCGACACACTCAATACTCCCCTCCACGAAATTTTTTCGCTTCTCTGTACTCTTGCCTTTCCTCCGATCCCTTTCATCGTCACTTTCATGCCCTTCGAAAGCGCCACCTTCCAACAGTTCCCGAAGCGCACTCTTCCCACCACCACGGAATACGAGCTGGCTTTCCTCGGGAATTTTCCAGTACCGTAGTGTTCTATCTCGCGCGCCAGCTGTGACTGCTGTCTCGGCACGGAGGGCATCCATGGAGACGATGGTATCCTGGTGGCCGAACAGTGTTTCAACATATCCCATAACGGAGAGGTCATATAGCTTGACCGTGCGATCGAAGGATCCAGAATAAAGCTGCAGGGTACCTTTACGGAAGGTAAGGGTCTATTCACGGGACGCATGCGATGTTAGTGACGACACGGAGGTAGCAGCAAGAAATCCACACACAGACAGAAGGTCCTTGTGTCCTCCGAAGCCTTTTACCCATTCTGCCTTCTCAACATCCCAGACGCCGACTTTTTTATCTTTCCCGCCGCTCGCGAGATACTGTCCATTGCTGCTGACGGCCAACGCCAACACCTGATCCGTGTGACCCTCGATATTGAGTCGGTTTTCCCTCTCTTTTCCTTTTCCTTTGGGATCTAGGCGTTTCTTATGAAACGTTGCCGTTTTTCGACCAGTCCGAAGGTCCCACTTGATTATGGTACCATCTTTCGAACCTGTGAATAGGTATTTGGCATCCTCCGTAGCCACAGCTGACGTCACAGACAGTCGGTGGCCGCGACAACGAAGTCGTGAGGTAGGTGTAAAGTTGTACTGGACATGCAGCAGGTGGGTAGAGAGTTGTTGGCAAACACGTGCGACTCACAGTGTCCGCAATGAATAGATGGATTTTGCCGGACTGTTCTAGCACATCTTGGCGAAGGCGAGCTGAAATGAGCTCCTTGTCGAGCTCGGCAGCATCGAATTCTCCTTCGGCTGTGCGAATCATGAACGGCAGGTATGATCATATGGACACAGAACTAACTTACCGAGGCCCTCTGTGACGTTCTGCAGATAGAGCTTGGCTAGCCGGAGACGCTTCTCTGCAGGTGTTTCGTCAATGTCCTCATCGCCACTGGAATCTGGCTCGACGTCGACGCGGAGATCGAGATCGTCGATGGCGACATTATCCGGTTCTGACCTGTCCGAGCCTAGTTCCTCGTCTGCGGAGCGTTTCTTTCGATTCGGTTTGAGTTGCACGTCATTGTGTTTAATTGGTGGTTTCTTGGTGGTACGTTTTCGTTTCTTGGATACAAAAAACGCGTCGGTCATATTCACCTGGCCAAAAAGTCGATCAATAAAAAAATGGAGGATATGTGCACGGTAATTGCCGAGATCATGTGACCTATATGTATATCACGTGATGTCCTTTCATTCTTTTTGCTTGCTTTCTCAAGTGACTCGTTTAAGTAGATGGCGATTAGACCCGTCTTTGTCCGGTTTTTCCCTCCCATTACCGCCCAGCTGCAGAGAAGATCTTTAGCATCGCTATCAACAATGACCAAGCTTTCCGTAGACGACCTCAACCCTGCCATCCGCAACGTCCAGTATGCCGTTCGTGGCGAGCTCGCTATCAAGGCAGAACAGTATCGCGTCAAGCTTCAGCAAGACCCCACCTCGCATGGACTTCCTTACAACCAGGTCATCTCGTCGAATATTGGGAATCCCCAACAAAAGGGCCTTGATCAACCACCGCTCACCTTTGTCAGGCAGGTATGTTTTTTTTGCTGTAGTGCGTCGGGCCGTTCTATCTCGGCTAACCGTCCCCTCACAGGTTGCTGCATTGATGGAATACAGAGATCTCAAGAATATTGCACCCCATGCTTTCCCAAAGGACGTTATCGCACGTGCGGACGAACTATGGGAAGAAA
>JBBPJL010000686.1:0-14534 GCA_038088675.1 Xanthoconium separans | reverse complement strand
TTAGGGCCAAACATGGCCAAACCCCCATGTAGTATATAAACCCCATGAATCCATCGGCCAGAGGGCAGTCTTGTCCTCTTGGTCTTTCCCAGCCAAAGTACATTATACTCCCCTCTGTCTTCCGTCCTCAAAGTTATAACCTAAGTGCTACACCTTAAGTGGTGGAAGGCTGGTTGTTTCACTGGTGGCCTGGAATGATGACTTTTGTCTGCCGATACATTACCGGTTGTGCCACCTGTCAGGCCAACAAGGTTCAGACTCACCTGACTATTCCCACTCTCTCTCCTATTGCCTCCACCGCAACGCGACCATTCCAACAAGTGTCCGTTGACCTTATCACTGGGCTACCAACTAGCAACAGCTTTGATTCTGTCATGGTTGTGGTAGACCATGGGCTTAGTAAGGGGGTAATTTTCAAACCTTGCACCAAGAATATTGATGCTGCCAGAGTGGCCAAGCTCTTTTTCTCCTCTGTCTTCAAATGTTTCAGATTACATGACAAAGTAATCTCAGACAGAGGCCCTCAATTTGCTTCTGCCTTTGCCATCGAACTCGCCAGACTCCTCCAATACGATGTTGCCCTTTCCACCACATACCATCCTCAGACTGATGGAGAGACAGAAAGAGTCAACCAAGAACTGGAAACGTATCTATGGATCTTTTGCGACGGAGTTCCTCAGAAATGGGCAGATCTCCTTACTACCGCTGAATACCACCACAACTCCGCACGCCACTCCATCACCAAACAGATCCCATTCTTCCTGATGATGGGTTACGAACCCTGCTCCTACCCCCCTCTCGGAAAAACCTTCTTTCCAGCTCTGGAACAATGAATGACTTCCCTGGAAAAAGCCTGAGAAGAAGTGATTGTAGCACATGACAAGGCTAGACAATACATGGCAGATTGGATCTCGTCCAAATTCTCGCCCTGGAAAACAGGACAAAAAGTCTGGCTGGACTCCCAAAACCTCAAGTTAAGATACCCTACTCGAAAACTCACCCCTCGAAGGGAGGGACCTTTCAAGATTATCCAAATACTCTCCCCTGTCTCTTACCGTCTCAAACTTCCACCAACCTGGAAGATCCATGATGTGTTCCACGCCTCCCTCCTCTCCCCATACAAAGAGACCGAGGAACACAGCACAAACTTCTTCCCAGAACCACCGGACATAATAGAAGGCGAAGAAGAATGGGAAGTTGAGAACATCTTAGCACACCAAGGGTCGCCTGCCCAACGATCGTATCTTGTCAAATGGAAGGGATATTCCACAGTGGAGAACACCTGGGAATCAACACAGAACTTGCAACATTCTGCAGAACTAATTCAAGAATACTGGGACCAATTGGGAGATAAGAGGTAACCAATTGGGACTAATACTGGGAATAGCAATAAGGTGCACTGTCTGGTGGCAGGCTTCCCCTCACCCCCATCCTTCACTGCAGAAACATGTACACTACCATCAATGACCTCCCATTCGATACCCCCCTTCATCTCCACTGCTTCCCTCCCAAACATCGCTGGATGGCCCTCAGCGCCCTCTTGTCCAACCCTGTTGTCCACCGATACCTTAAGAGAGACGACGCCTTTGTGCATGGTGGCACCCTTGATACCCTCATTGCTGTCGCCCAATCCCTCCACACCGTCAAGTGAGTCCATGAAATTGCTATGGGAGATGTACTCAAACCCAATCCCGGACACGTCCTCATGGACACCACCATCACCAAGGTCCAACACTACGTTTTCAACACTCTCCAATGCTTTGGAGTCATTACGGCCCTCAACAAACTCCCTTTCATCGTCATTGCCCCCATTATCTGCACTCTCTTCAGATCCCTCCCCCATCAATACCAGCAGTTCTACCTTGATCAGTCGATCTCCCCCTGGGACAACCCCCTCTGTACCTGGGACAAGGACACCTCAGTCAAAGAAGACCTGGCCACCGCCGCCTCCACTACCTCCACCTGAGATTCCTCTCCACTATCCATGTCCTCTAAAGAAAACTCTACCCCCATTCCTGTGCCAGCCCCTAGTCAGTCTGATGAAAGAAGCGTTGACATTGGGGGATCTCATTCGGGAGTATGCACCAGAACTGATGGAAAGAACCCCTTTGCTGATGGGGGACTCGTGGATTGAATCCCGGCCACAATCCCCCTTGCCTACCATCCCTCTCCCCCTCCCACTGTCTCCCTCAGAGAAGCCGAGAGGAAGTACATCATTATTGGAGGACTCCATTCATTGGATGTCAAGGGCCAATGAGGAAACAAAGGTAAAAAGGTGGCTTCATTACTGTCCTCACCTGCCGGGTCCTCGACTAATCCAATTGACGTCGACCACATCACTACCCCCCGCCCCTCCACATCTCCCTATGTCAATTGCACCCAATGCTTTGTTTGTAGGGGCACGGACCATATATGACCAGACTGCCCCCGCTACACTTTCCCCGTCTGTCACAAAGCAGCGCCAGGCCATGTGCAAAAAGATTGCCCCTTCTTTACTTGCATACGCTATGGCCACCAAGGGCATACACCAGAGTTCCACTGGGAAAGGCTGTCGATCGAAGACTCATATGATCTTACCAACTACAAGGTCAACTGTGGAGATGATTGAGGAGGAGGAAAGTTAGTCTCGAAGGTGGGACTTCAAGCCATGAGGAGGGGCTAATGTTACGGTTTTCTATATGCTACGTTTATTTTTCTTTCATCGTCCTTCGGACTCATTCTCTCCTCACGATGGTGTTACGGTTTTCCAGTTATTTTCTTTCTTTGTCACCTTTCGGACTCATTTCTCTCCTCACGATGGGACAGCCCCATCCGATGTCTTCCGATTGTTCCCTACGATGCTGTACTGTCACTTGGCGACTTCCTCCGAGTATGACTTCCGTTCCATCCCGCTCGCTGCTCCTTCCACTCTTCCCGACAGCGGGATTCCGTTTCCCTTCCGTTTCCTCTTCGTCCACATTGTTCCGACTAGCAGAACACTTGCTTTTCCTATGGGACCCGATGGTCCGTGCTAGATCTTGCATTGTATAAATACTCGAGCGTTGTACTATAGAAACCCAATCTAGTTCTACGCAATTCATACCGCGTTTACTGGAGTTCTCCTCACTCGAAGTCCCTTTTATTCTCGCTTGGGTTCCTCTTCTCTATTCTGCAAAGAACTAGGACTTCGCGTCGTCACAACAGAACCCTTCTCTAGGGTTGAGTGCGACATCATCGACTTCGCTCCGCTCAAGTCGACGACTATCAAACAGAACATTGCTATTTCTTAGTTTGCTCTCTACAACTGTGTTAACTCCAGTTGTCACGGTAAGCGTAACAGATGGGGCCATTCCCATCCGATATCTTCCTATTCCTCCCATACAATGCTGTACAGTCACTCGGCGATTCTCCCCAAGTATGACATTCTGATTCCTCCCGCTCGCTGATGTTTGTTATGATTTTACTTGTCGCTGCGTTTATTTCTTTCATCTTTCGGATTCATTTCTCTCCTCATGATGGGACAGCCCCATCCGATGTTCTCCGATCATTCCCTACGATGCTGTACTGTCACTCGGTGACTTCCTCCGAGTATGACTTCCGTTTCCTCCCACTCGCTGCTCCTTCCGCTCTTCCTGACAGCGGGATCCCGTTTCCTTCCTTTCGCTTCCGTTTCCTTTTCGTCTATATTGTTCCGACTTGCGGAACACTTGCTTTTCCTATGGGACCCAATGGTCCGTGCTAGATCTCGCATCGTATAAATACTCAAGCCTTGTATAGTAGCAACCCAATCTAGTGCTACGCAATCAATACCGCGTTTAGCTGGAATTCCACTAGCTCGAAGACTTTCTCTTCTCGCTCGTGTTCCCTTCCTCTCCCTGTGAAGAACTAGGACTTTGCGTCGTTACAAGAGGATCCCTCTTCAGGATTGAGTACGACATCGTCGACTTCGCTCTGCTTAAGTCGATGACCATCAAACAGAACATTGCTTCTTTTGTCCTCCATTCTCCGCAGCTGTGTTAACTCCAGTTGTCACAGTAAGCGTAACAATGTTCTGCTCTTCTGGACAGCGGGACTCTGTTTATATTCCGATTTCACTTCTTCCGGTTCGTTCCGACTAGCGGAACACTTACCTTTCCTATGGGACCCGATGGTCCATGCTAGATCTCGCATTGTATAAATACTTGAGTCTTGTACTTGTAAAACCCAATCTAGTTCTATGCAATTCATACTGCATTTACTGGAGTTCTCTTCGCTCGAAGTCTTCTCTTCTCGCTCGGACCTCCCTCTATCCCCTTAGCGAAGAACTAGGACTTCATGTTGTTACAAGAGGACCCTTCATTAGGGTTGAGTACGACATTGTTGACTTTGCTCTGCTTAAGTCGATGACTATCAAACAGACCATTGCTTACTCTTTGTTCACCCTCCACAACTGAGTTAACTCCAGTTGTCACAGTAAGTGTAACAGATTGGGCAACAGCAATGAGGGTATCAAGGGGGCCACCATGCACAAAGGCATCATCTCGTTTAAGATATCTGTGAATGACAGGGTTGGAGAGGAGGGCACTAAGGGCCATGCATTGGTGTTCAGGGGGGAAGTGGTGGAGATGAAGGGGCGTGTTGAGTGGGAGGTCATTGACTGTAGTGTACATGTTTCTGAGGATGAGAAGATGGGGGTGGGGGAAAGCCTGCCACCAGACAGTACACCTTATAGCTATTCCCAATATTAACCCCAAGTGGTTACTTCTTATCTCCCAATCGGTCCCAGTATTCCTGAATTAGTTCTGTGGAGTGCCGCAGGTTCCACGTCAATTCCCAAGTGTTCTCCACCGCTGAATAGCCCTTCCATTTGATCAGATACAACCGTTGGGCAGGTGACCCTTGGTGCACCAAGATTTTCTCAACTTCCCACTCTTCTTCTCCTTCTATAATGTCCGGTGGTTCAGGGAAGAAGTTTTCTCTGTGTTCTTCTGTTTCTTTGTACAGGGATAAGAGGGAGGCATGGAATACGTTGTGGATTTTCCATGTTGGAGGGAGTTTGAGTCGATAAGAGAGAGGTGATAGTACTTGAGTGATCTTGAAGGGTCCCTCCCTTCGAGGGGCAAGTTTTCGTGTGGGGTACCTCACTTTGAGGTTTTGAGAGTCCAGCCATACTTTTTGTCCAGCTTTCCATAGAACGAATTTGGACGTGATTCGTTCAGCCATGTATTTCCTGGCTTTGTCATGCGCAGCGATGGCTTCTTCTTGGGTGTTTTTCAAACAGTTCATTCATTGTTCCAAAGTGGGTAGGAAGGTTTTTCCAAGGGGGGGATAAGAGCGGGGTTCGTATCCCATCATCAGGAAGAATGGAGTTTGTTTGGTAACGGAGTGGCGTGTGGAATTGTGATGATATTCGGCAGTAGTAAGAAGATCTGCCCATTTCTGGGGGATTCCGTCACAGAAGATCTGTAGATATGTCTCCAGTTCCTGGTTGACCCTTTCTGTCTCTCCATCGGTCTGAGGGTGGTATGCGGTGGAAAGGGCAACGTCATATTGGAGGAGTCTAGCAAGTTCGAGGGCAAAGGCAGAGGCGAATTGGGGACCACAATCCGAGATTACTTTATCATGCAGTCCGAAGCGTTTGAAGACGGAAGAGAAAAAGAGCTTGACCACTCCAGTGGCATCAATGTTTTTAGTGCAAGGTTCAAAAATTACCCCCTTACTAAGCCCATGATCTACCATGACCATGACGGAGTTGAAACCTCCACTGGTTGGAAGTCTGGTGATAAGATCAATGGAGATTTGTTGGAACAGTCTGGTGGCGGTGGAGACAATAGGGGACAGTGAGGGGATAGTTGGGTGAGTTTGGACCTTGTTGGCTTGACAGGTGGCACAACCGGTGATGTATTGGCAGACAAAGGTTGTCATTCCTGGCCACCAGTAGTCTTTTTCCAGGGTAGCAATGGTTCGTAAATACCCATTGTGCCCACTGATCAGAGAGGAGTGGCATTCTCCCACAAGACATCGACAAAGAAGTGTGTCTGGCCCACCCCACCCCTACCACCGGCCTCAGGACTACCTGAACTTTGGAGGCTACCAGACGGACATCCAGATTATCTCCCCCTTCCTAGGAGACTCAGTTCTCTTAAAGAAAAAGGGAATTATAGACAAGCTCAGAAAAGGGTCAAAGAGCAGAATATAGTGGAAGGAAGATGACCCTATGCCCTTCCACCGCTTCCCTTCCTATCCCACTCCCCTTGAACTCCAGCTCTGACCCTTGAACCGAAGCCCATCCCAGAACTGGCCCCCAAGAAACAAGAAGGCAGATTTTCCCCTATCCACTGGTCTGCACCAGCCTCCCCACTATGCCTGGAAAGGGTACCACTCCCCCCTGACTCTGATTCTGAAGACAAAGACAAGATGCCTGAACTAAAAGCTGGATTACCAGATGAGTTCTCAGGCAACAGGATTGATGCCAACTGGTGGCTTCACGCCATGGACACATACTTCACCATCAACCCAAAATACAATGATGAGGCAAAGATTGTCACTGCCCTAAACAGGATGAGTAAGGGCAAAGGAAGAACATTCTCCAAAGGGTATTACAAATGCATGGTGAAGAAACTAATCCCAGAGACAGACCAGACCTGGGAGAAGTTCAAAGCCGACTTCCAGAGTATGATGTCCATCCACAATAAGGCATCTTCAGCTAGGAGGAAACTCTATGCCATTCGCCAAGGACCTAACACGGAGGAAGCATACAACAAATTCGCCTCCAAATTCAAACTCTTGGCAGCTCAATCTGGAATCATCGATCAATCTGCTCTTTGCAAGACCTTCAGTCGAGGGGTTCATAACAACCTCATGGAGAAAGTATTAGGGTCCAATGAAGAACCCCTCACTGTAGATGCATGGATCAAAGCTTCCAGGAAGTTTGCCCATCAAAATGAGCACATCAGAGATATCTGAGGCAGGAGACCTGGATTTGGAGGATACGGAGCCACCTCCACCCATACCCGTGACCCCAATGCTATGGATGTTGACTACATTTGACTCTCCCCTGTAGAGAGGGCCAAACTCATGAGAGAAGGCAAATGCTTCATATGTAAGAAGCCGGGATGCTCCACCAGAAACCATAGGGATAACCAAAAAGGATCTGGAAATTGGAAAACCAGACCCCAACCAGACAAAAACTGCTCTCCCATTCAAAACCAGGTTGTCGAGGACAAACCTGTGGAAAAACAAGAGAAGAACAAGGCGATCAGGATGATAGAACAGCTGGTTGCAAAAGGACACAGAGTAAAAGAGATGGCCGAATCCCTCCACGAGATCTACTTGGAAGATCCACCAGACTACCAAACCAAGGAAACTCTGATGGAAGGGATCAATCAGACCTGGACTGCACCGAAAAAGAGTGCTAAACTCTTGGAAGAAAGGGTAAAACAAAGACTCAAGGATTTTTAGATAGGCACCGAGGACTGACTACTCAAATGCCTAGAATGAACCCCATTGTAACTACTATAGAGGAAAAGTCAATTTTAATACCTCTGCAAGTATCTGCAATGGGGGGAGTTCATGTTGGACAAACCACTGCCTTGATTGATTGTGGAGCAACATCCTGCTTCATGGATGAAGCTTACATCCGAAGAAACAGATTCCCCTTCTTCCAACTCGCTGAACCTCGAGAAGCGTATAATGTGGATGGAACCATTAACAGATCTGGGACTATCCGCTATCGCACCTGTGTTACCATCTACATCCAGGGAGTCCCCCAAAACCAAGACTTCTTCATCGTACAATGTGGAAAACAGAACATGATTCTGGGGATGACCTGGCTGACCAAAGTCAACCCTTTTATCGACTGGGCTTCAGGAACGGTAGAAATAAACAGCAAATCCCACCTCCCATCTCAACAACAACCTATCCACCAAAGGTACCTCCTAAGAGCCATGGGATTAGACATGGATGATCGAATCAAGTGTCACATATACAAAAGAAAGGGATTGGGAGAATACCTCCCAAAGAAGGAGTGGATATGTCGAACCACTCTTTCAACTCAGCTTGCCCAGGAAGCCAGAACTAAGAAAACCGAGCTTCCTAAAGAATACGAACGGTACAAAAAAGTCTTTGAGGAACCATCCAACAAACTCCCCCCTAAAAGAGCCTTTGATCACAAAATCGAACTCACCAAAGACTTTGTACCGAAATGAGGAAAAGTGTATCAATTGAATCCCGCGGAGCAGGAAGCCTGCAAGAAGTTCATTGAAGAACACCTTGCCTCAGGAAAAATAGAGCCATCCAAGTCCCCACAGGCATCCCCCTTCTTCTTTGTCCAAAAGAAGGACGGAAAACTCTGTCCCTGTCAGGATTACCGATACCTTAACTCTCAGATGGTAAAGAATGCCTACCCACTAGCTCTGATAGGCAACCTTATTGATAAACTAAACGAATCGGAGTTATTCACTAAAATGGACATATGATGGGGATATAACAACATTCAGATCAATCTGGTGGATAAATGGAAGGCAGTGTTCATCACCCCTTACGGCCTCTATCAACCAACTGTGATGTTCTTTGGGATGTGTAACTCCCCTGTGACCTTCCAAGCCTACATGAATGACACCTTCGCCGACATGATTGTGGAAGGATGTTACGGAAATCCACGGTTCACCGGCAGTACCCCGGGCCGAACCACTTCATTCTTTTTCTTCGCCTTTCCTCGACGGACAGGGACCACGTTTACCTCAAAGCTCCGGCAGAAGCCTTATCGTGCATACTAGTGCTCTGGGAGTACCACCACTGTCGTCCTCATCATACGACACCCTTAGAGCCGCCATACTCTTGCTTATGGCCAATCAGCGTTCCTCTAGACATCTTGGTCATAGATCGTCTAGCAAGACCTACCCTGAAGACAGACACCCGTTCCTAGCCAATCCCTGAACTCTCCGCCTTCCCTTCGTTATTCCACTCCTCGCCGGTTGCAGGAGCACGACTTGTCACGACCCGGGCTTACCCATTGCCCATGTATAGCCATGTGGAACTCCGTCCGCATATGGCACTAGATGCGTCTCCGATCATCTGTGGATTCTCGCGCTGATCCTCATCGTCCTGAGACAGCGGATCCCCTTTGATCCTATTTCCTCCTTCCGATGGAACCCCGTTCTTGACCTTCCATCATGAGTACAGCCCTATGGACCTTATAGCCATATTAGGCACGTTTCATCCTTTGATCCTGTTCGATCCCGTTGGTCCTCTTCCGCTCTTCACGACAACGGGACTCCTTTTTGATCCTATTCTTCCCTTCCCGATGGGAAGCCTGTTTGATCCTTTGGATCACCCTTGACCCTGATGGTCCATGCACCATCAGCCTATAGTATATATAGAGGTACTTTGGTTCACGAGTATCTCTAAGCTAGTTCTATGCCTGGATACCTGCCTGTATCACTACTGCACTTCGGTGCCCTTTTACTCGCAATCCTATCCTTGTCTACTGGTGTACTGGTAGAGGGAATACTCTAGAGTCTCGTCCACTCTACGACTTCACCTCTATTTCACAACCTCCGTCTTCCGGCTCTTCAAGGCATTAGCTTGCGCTTGTACCCTCAAGACTACCTATCGGTCTTGCACATCCGTGCTTGACCTCTGTTACCTCAAAGGACGGTACTACGCAGGGCCGGTTGGCTCGTAGTACACAGTTGTATCACTGCTCACTTCACCTCTCTCATCACGAACGGTTGCGACTAACTTCGCTAGGGCATCGGCTCGCAGTAAGCGTAACAAAGGATGGTTAGTCATATACATGGATGACCTTCTTATCCACTCCAAGAATGATCCGAAAGTATGGAAGAACAAAAACTCTTCCTCAAGCTCAAGAAGTGCACCTTCGCTGCCAAAGAAGTAGAATATCTGGGAATGGTGGTGGGAAACGGCCGAATTCAGATGGACAAGACCAAGGTCGACACCATCAGAGACTGGAAACCCCCCCAATCAGTAACTGCAGTCCAATCCTTCCTAGGATTCTGCAATTTCTATCACAAATTTATCCCAGGATTCTCCAACATTGCCCATCCACTCAACAACCTCACCCAGAAAACCACTAAGTGGGAATGGACACCCACTCACCAGAAGGCATTTGAACAACTATGGGACACCTTCATGCGACGCCCCATCCTCACGATGCCCGACACCTCCAAACCATTCACTCTGATGATGGATGCCTCTCTCATGGCAACCTGAGCTGTGCTAATGCAGAAGGATAATAACGGTGACCTTCACCTGTGCTCGTACCTCTCCAAAACCCTCGCTGAGGCAGAACGGAATTACAACATTTATGATAGGGAACTTCTTGCTGTCATCCATGCCTTAGAAGAATGGAGACACTACCTAACTGGGACGGAGCATGTGATTACCATCCTCACTGATCACAAAAACCTAACCTTCTTTCGACAACCACAAAATTTGTCACGACAACATGCCAGGTGGCAACTTTTCCTCCAAGAATACAATCTTGCCTTCAAACACTGCCCTGGGTCCCAAATGGGCCCAGCTGATGCGCTGTCATGACCCAAGGGGGTGGTAACTATGTCCGATAACATGGAAAAAGTACTTTTACCAGAACAACTTTTTATCCACACAATTGATGCCGAACTCTGCTCCAAACTCCTCAAGTCCACTCCTTCGGATCCCCCGGTCCTAGAACAACTGAAACTTCTCAGCTCAGACCACAATAATGTCTTACCAACCTGATTCAATACCCCAACAGATTGGGCCTACACTGATGGAGTCCTCTATTACAAAGGATGCGCTTACATACCTGACACACTCCTCTGTCAACACTTGGTGGAAGAATGCCACTCTTCCCCACTCAGTGGACACAATGGATACTTCCGCACCATCACCACACTAGATAAAGACTACTGGTGGCCAGGGATGACTACATTCGTCCACCAATATATCTCTGGCTGCGCCACCTGCCCGGCCAACAAGGTCCAGACTCATCCTACCACCCCTTCTCTGTCTCCTATTGCCTCCACCGCCACCTGACCTTTCCAACAAATATCCGTTGATCTTATCACCAGCTTACCAGCTAGTAATGGGTTCAACTCTGTCATGGTCGTGGTAGACCAGGGGCTTAGTAAGGGGGTGATTCTCAAACCTTGTACCAAAAATATTGACACCACAGGGATTGCCAAGCTCTTTTTCTCTTCTGTCTTCAAACATTTTGGACTACATAACAAAGTAATCTCAGACCACGGTCCCCAATTCGCCTCCACCTTTGCCATTGAACTCACACGACTCCTCCAATATGACATCGCCCTCTCCACTGCATATCACCCTCAGACTGACGGAGAAATGGAAAGAGTTAACCAAGAATTAGAAACATACTTGCAGATCTTCTGTGACAGAGTCCCACAGAAGTGGGCAGATCTTCTTACTACTGCTGAATATCACCACAACTCCTCACAACATTCCATCACTAAACAGACTCTGTTCTTCCTAATGATGGGATACAAACCCCGCTCGTACCCTCCACTTGGGAAAACTTTCTTACCCGCTTTGGAAAAACAAATGAACTCCTTGGAAAAAGCCCAAGAGGAAGCCATCACTGCACACGACAAAGCCAGACAATACATGGCAGAACGAATCATGTCCAGATTCATGCCATGGAAAACTGGACAAAAAGTATGGCTAGACTCTCGAAAACTCAAGCTGAAGTACCCTACATGGAAACTAGCCCCTCGAAGGGAAGGACCCTTTGAGATCACCCAGGTACTATCACCTATTTCCAATCAACTCAAACTCCCTGCAACCTGGAAAATTCACGACATATTCCACACATCACTCCTATCCCCTTACAAGGAGATGGAGGAGCATGGAGCAAACTTCTTCCCTGAACCACCAGACATAATAGAAGGTGAAGAAGAATGGGAGATTGAGAATATCTTGGCACACCGAGGATCGCCCGCCTGACGAACATATCTGATCAAGTGGAAAGGCTACTCCTCAGCAGAAAACACTTGGGAACCAACATGGAATCTGCGGCACTCCGCAGAACTAATTCAGGAATATTGGGACCAATTGGGAGATAAGAGGTAGCCTTTGGAACAAATACTGGGAATAGCTATAAGGTGCACCATCTGGTGGTAGGCTCTCCCTCATCCCCATCTTTTCCCCACTTGAAACATGTATGCCACCATCAATGACCTCCCCAACGACACCCCACTCCATCTTCACCGCTTCCCCCCTGAGCACCATCGCATGGCCCTTAGCACCCTCCTCACCAACCCCATCGTCCACAGATATCTTAAACGAAACGACACCTTTACTCAGGGAGGCCCCCTTGATACCCTCATCACTGTCACCCAATCCCTCCACACCGTCAAATGAATCCATGAGATCTCTATGGGAGATGTTCTCGAACCCAACCCCGGACATGTCTTGGTGGACACCACCATCACCAAGGCCCAACACCACCTATTCAACTCTCTCCAATGCTTTGGAGTCATTATGGCCCTCAACAAACACCCTTTCATCGTTGTTGCCCCCGTTGTCTGCTCCCTTTTCAGATCCCTTCCCCACCAATACCAACAATACTACCTCAACCAGTCTATCACACCATGGGACAACCTGCTCCACACCTGGGATAGGGACCTCTCAGTCGTTGAGGACCTCGCCTCACCCCCCACCACCAGAGATTCCTCTCCTCTATCCTTGTCCAATAAAGAGAACGATACCCCCATTCCTGTGCCAACCCCTGGTAAGCCTGACGAAGGAAGTGTTGACCCTAGGGGATCTCATCTGGGAGTACGCCCTGGAGCTAATGGAGAGAACCCCTTTGCTGATGGGGGATTCGTGGATAGACTCCTGGCCTCAATCCCCCTTGCCCACCATCCCTCTCCCACTCCCACTCGATCCCCCAAAACCATCAAAAGGAAGTTCATCATCATTGGAGGACTGCCTTCATCAGATGTCAAGGGCAAGTGAGCAAACAAAGATCACCTGCTGGCTTCATTATCACCCCCACCTGCCGGCTCCTCGACCAACCCCATCAATGTCGACCGCCTCACTTCCCCCCATACCTCATCTTCCTATGTCCATTGCACCTGATGCTTTGTTTGTAGGGGCATGGACCATATACGACCAGACTGCCCCAAATACACTTGCCCTGTCTGTTGCAAAACAGTGCCAGGACATGCGCAAAAAGATTGCCCCTTCCATACTTGCATACGCTGCGGTCACCAAGGGCATACACCAGAGTTCTGCTGAGAAAGGCTGTTGATCGAAGATTCGTATGATCTCACTGACTACGAGGTCAATTGCAGAGATGAGTGAGGAGGTTTAGTCTCGAAGGTGGGACTTCAAGCTGTAGAGAAGGGCTAATGTTACAGTTTTCTTTATGATGCATTTATTTTTCTTTTCACTTACCATTAGGACTCTTCCACTCCTCATGATGGGACCATTTCCATCTGATCTTCTTCCAATTCCTCCCATATGGCGATGTATTGTCACTCAGCAGTTCTCCCCAAGTATGACTTCCTATTCGTTCTGCTCACTGATGTTCTGCTCTTCTGGACAGCAGAACTCCATTTCCTTTCTGATTCTTTTTCATCCTTTCTGTTCCGACTAGTGGAACTCTTTACCTTCCTATGGGACCCTATGGTCCGTGCTAGATCTTTCGCCGTATAAATACTCGAGCACTGTAACTTGTAATGGTAATCTAGTTCTATACAATAACTACCACGTTTACTTTACTGGAGTTCCACTTGCTCGAAGCAGTTCTCTTCTCGCTCATGTCTCTTCCTTCCTTCTGCGAAGAACTAGGACTTCGCATTGTCACAAGAGGACCCTTCTCTTAGGGTTGAGTGCGACATCAATGACTTCGCTCTGCTTAAGTCGTCGACTATCAAACAGGCGTCTTACTATCGTTCTACTTCATCCTCTACAACTGTGTTTACTCCAGTTGTCATGGTAAGCGTAACAGGTGCTCTAGTTTGCAGTTCCTCAGACTCAGGAGAGAAAATTGTCTGGCCAGGCTTCCAAGTTGATGCTGGCAGTGGATATGACACCCATAGTGATGTCCTTGGGAGTGTCTTCATGACTGTAAAAATGGTTGCAGATGCGCTGCATGCTTCTTGCAATCACCATGGCCGTCAGTGCACAATCATCTTCACCTTTGCTGTCGTCATCACTTCATACAGCATCCAGGTCGAAATTTTCTTCTTCCTCCTTCATCTCATCAGCCCTGACACTCACATCCATTGTATACATAGATTCATCAGCCCAATTGATCATGTCTCTGCCACTTTCAAGCTCCAGAGGAGAATCCTTGTAGAATTGTTCGTACTCAGCTATCGCATTGCCCATGTTGTCGTAACCATCGTAGTAAATACCATAAGCTATTTGTTGTGTCAGTAGGTATCACTGTGAGAATGTAATCAACTTACAAAGCTTGGAGGAGTGATATGCTGGTGAGCTGACATTCACCAAATCATTATTTCTAGGGGAGAGTGGACACTCCTCAACAATGGACTCTCTGGTGTTTGGATGTGCCATGTTGTGAGCACCAGGATTGGATGTTT
>JBBPJL010000685.1:0-14535 GCA_038088675.1 Xanthoconium separans | reverse complement strand
GTGGTGAAGTTTAGTAAGCTGGATGAGGATGTGGACGCGGAATCGAGACCGGTCATCACATACGTTTCGCGTCAAGAATGGGGCCGGCGTATGTTGCTCAAGGAGGACCATGAGAAGCTGGTCAAGGCGTTGTACAAGCTGCGTGACGAGCATGGGGTCGAAGTCAACGTCGTGAGCATGGACAAACTGACACATGCGGAACAATTCCGGTTAGCAGCGCGGACGACGGTAGTGTACCCCCCACCTTGACAGTTTGGGATCTGTCTGATGGCATTTTAGATCATGATGGGCGTGCACGGCAACGGGCTGACTGCGTTAGTGTGGATGAAACCCACGCCGCGAACGACGGTGATCGAATTTTTTTATCCACAAGGGTTTACCCGGGACTATGAGTACACGGCGCGAGCGCTCGGGATGGAACACTATGGTATGTGGGGCAACAGGTACGTGTCATCACACCTTTTGGTTGCCTTGGCTGCTTGTTAACGCGTTCCTTTCGAACCTACACAGAATGTTTACGCACCCGGAAGTACCGCCGATCAATCATCCAGAGGGTTTCCAGGGGAACAGTATCCCCCTCGATGGTGACTTGGTTGCACGTATATGCCGACAGAGACTGCAGCTACCTGAGTCTGCCTAGAAATGAGCCTCGGACCGGATGGTTAGGCTTAGAGAGGCTCTTTTTTTTTCGACGCATATACAAGCTATATGCGTTTTACCTTTTTTTTCACTGTGCATTGCTATATACCTGACTGCTTGCGGATAGGAACATGCTGACAATTGAGAAAGTTCCTTGTCGATTCATTCAGTCTGTCAGTCGCCCGTCCCAGCGGATGCAACTTCTCAGCTTCAACTACCGTTGCGTTTACGCATTGCACTGCTCCAGTTGCACTGCGAGGAAGCAGATGCAATTCGATCCCTTGGACGATTAGCGTGAAGGACCCTGAGGGACTAATCGATAAGAGACGACTTCAAGACGAGACGTGATTGGTCCCGCACTAACCTTGCTTAGGTCCTGTCAGTGGAACTTGCCGGATAACAACGCCTGCCCCGCTTAGGATCCGACAGAGATCGAGAATCATACCACTTGTACGTACCTATCTTCTCACTCCAAAAATCTGAATCATCTCAGTTTGGTTCAGATCTGGAGATCGGTGCACGATGATGTGAATGCCGACTGTTTGCCGCAAGGTTCCTTATCACCGTACGTCGTCGTTCTCCATTTCAAGCATGGGTCTTATGATCCCTCTATCGTCTACGACCCCGTTGTCTGACACACAGGGATCCCTGTCGTATCATTTTCATCGACGCTGTCTCTTGCACAAGTACTGATATCGCTTTCAAACGGTTTTGTTCGGTCCGTCTTTCACCAGCCATTGTCACGCGCTCATCTCTTACCACGCTTAGCTTCTAGCACGTAAGAGAAAGTCTTTTATCCATGGCGGATCGAAGGAAGAGGGCGAAAGAAGAAGGAGGACAGAAAAGAGGAGGCGGACAGAAGGAAAAAGGAGTTGAGAGATAAGGCGGATGAAGACCGATACGGACGTTATGAGGTAACTTGAACCTTCATTGGTGTGTTAGTTTACTTGACCAGGATGGCATGCAGCGACCCCCCAGCTCGTTCGATCCTTCAAATTGAGCACACGATGAACTAGCGGAGGATCATCGGACCAGGGAAGACGAGACTTTTGAAAGAATGTGGGAGGAGGCGAAAGAGGATTTCGACAAAAAACGCCAATCTGAGGATGAACAGGAATAGAGTTGGAGAGTGGAGAAACACGGAGGTGAACAGTCCATGGTTGCTTGTTCTGCTGTTGTATGATTTTCGATGTTTAAATCTCAGAACATGCTTTCATCCGACATGAATTCACCCGTAACACATTCGGTGGATTTCGTAGGCTTCGAGACTATTCGGATGCACCGGGGTCGGCCTGGTATCTTAGAATTTCGTTGCGACAACTTTGTGACAAGCGAATTGATTTGACAAGAAATATCTTGGCCCGGGGAAGGGTAGTGTTGATCGGGATCTATTTCAATGTTCAACAGGCTCTTGTTGGAGAACAGTCCGCCAGGCGCTAAAGGAATGTGAACACAAGCTTCGATGCCCTCTGAGCTCTGTGGTTCTCAAGAGCGGGGTTTTGTTTCGATAACTCGCAGCGCTCAATTCCTTCCAAAGGAAAAGTTTTCCAGAAGCCCATTCCTACTACCAGGGCTTTTTCGCAGGGCTTTCTAGTCCGAACCGTTAGATCAGAGCGTTGCCAACGCACCCTGTAAAGTTTACTTCCAGGCAAAACCCGCCAACGACCGATCGAAGACCGACTAATCATCTTTGACAACCTGTTTTTGCAGATTCGCATCTCATTCCAGCTTGACGCATGGTGGAGTGTTTGGGCACACCAGTCTTACTACGTCCGAGTCCGGGCATTTGCGTTGACAGGCATGTTCTAGATTCGTCCGCCTTACATCCCTCGCATATCACCCGCGGTCACCCTTCTTCGGTTTTATCCGTCTCCCTCGGCGCGGACCGCGTCATTTCTCCACAGAAGGAACAAAACCGAGGGTACTCACGTGCTGCAGGAATTCTCGAGTTTTGAGTTCGCGACCTGAAGAGATCACATCCTTGAAAGAATCAGTGTTGTGTGGCTTCAGATGGAGCAGTCCTGCGGTCCCATCGTGCACATTAACCAATTCTAATGGGGTTATCTCAGGACAGCCTTCTTATCACCATGTTTAGTTGTAAACTCCTCCCCCCATTTTTTTCGAGATCTAGATCACCGCGCCGATCTAGTACGATTTTACTTATATCGGTATCAACTGTGGCTATCCAAGTCCTCCAGGAAGACTCCTCTCCCTTGTCATGGCTCACGCAAAGTCTGTCGCCGACACTGTCGGACAAATGAAGACTCAGACATCGTCACTAACCTTTGGTTGGGACGTCATCGTCAATTATTCGTTCGTGAAACTTTTTCGCAGTGGTCTTCGATCTCATATCGTACTGCTACTGTTCAGTGTACAGCCGATCAACGATCTTCTTGCTGCAACGTACAGGGACAAGCCCCAGACTCACATCAAGAATCTGGAATTGTGAGTTAGTTCTGGTGCTGACTCCGGCGATCCTCCAACGAGAACTGATGATTCGCACAGTACGGTCCGGGATTATGATCGTCGGCAGAATGAGTTCTATAACACCCATTACAAATTTGGGTTGGGAGCGCCGCTCATCAAATTCCAGCCACAAGGCGATGATCCCATGTGTACCTTGACCATCCCCGTTCTCAATGGGACCGTGCAAGTGGACGGTTGCGGAAATGGACCCACCCCTGTTTCGAGCGGCGTTTACTCCTTGAAGCTTTCGAATCTCAAACTCGCTACAGCCAAAGGATCGTCGGACTCCCCCAGGCTTTCGAATCCCAAAGCCAAGGGATCATTGGGCTCCCAGCCCAGCACTTCCAATGACATGTTCGTCTTCCACGACGACACTACAGATGGCCATGTTGTCATCGATCTGCAAGCATCAGGCGAACTCGCGGTCAGCATTGAAAAGTTGAACAATGCTAGCAACATCCCGAGCATTGACAATAGCCTCTCCGCCATGAGCACGTCGATCCAGGCGCTCCTTCATGAAGGTGGCTTATACAAGTCGGTTCGATATGAAATTGCTCGCGTTAAATCAAGTGCCCCAGCTGGTACTTATCAACTCCAACCCAAATTCTTCGTATTCGACGCTTTCAAGGAATCGGACAGATCATCGGAAGACGATGGCGGGATCCTATCTCTCTTCATCCACACCACAGCCAACCCCCCCGAATCAGAGGTGTTGTTTACGTCATGGCGCAATCAGTGGCGCGTAGTGCTCAAATGCTCTCCGATCCCGCAGGGCGAGACTGCGAGTATCATCATTTCCAAGGAGATGATATACGCGAGAGTGCTCGAGCCCGCTATCAAGGCGAAAGGATTTACGGTGGAGAGAAGCGATGAAGACTCTTCCATCAAAATGACGATCGACACCAAGTCCAGGATCGATGTCGATGCGTCGAGTGAAAAAGGTTACAGAATGGGTGCAGTTCACGTCGCTATCCCGGCACTAACACTAAAATTGACTGAGGTTCGTGGTAAATGTATCCTATGTTATTGGTAGCTCATGGCTGGGATCCTCAGCACAATTTCTCCGGGGGAAGCGAGATCTCCTGGAATTTCAATTACAGTTACTCATGGAGGTACGACAACCCACCCTCGCTGGTGCCGGCGGGGACGAGCATTTTTGCATCCACCAGGTCTGGCAGAGTCACAGTCACCCATAAGATCCAAGAGAAATTCAGCAAGGCAGTTTTGGATGACCAGCATCTTGTGGTGGACTGTTCTGTCTCATCATCGGACTGGAGTGTTTCTTCAAGTGCCCATGATCCTGGCTTGCTGTGGAAGATGGCAGGCGGCACTGGGACGGTTCCGCCCTGGGGGCGGGAAGTCGCACTTCCAGGCTTCAAAATTATGCTTGCTAACATCAACTTTTTCCTGACCACCAATCTCCTGTTTCCTGATGACAAGCAAGTCATCGACGTCGACAAGACATCTGGATTGCACATCCCGGGCGATTTCTATCTCGTGGGCACTGTTAAGGAGCAGGGTAAGCCAGTCTGTTGCTGTCAAATATGATTCACTAACCTATTGCGTTCAAGTTCATAATCCGGCAGAGTTAGTCTCTGAAATTTTGGTGGGGGTGAAGATTTGAAGGGTTCTGCTACCATTGTCGTCGTCACAACATGTGTACTTTGATGTTTCCTTCCCCGCATATCCTTCGTCGCCTCGTACTTTGGTGGTGCACGTGAAAGATAACCCCAGTAATTCTGCTAGCTATGGGAACCAGCCTGTAAGTACAGTCTGACAACACCGTCCGCCCTACTCCCCTCGCCTATCACCAGAGGTCACCTCTCTTTCAGTTATTAATCATCCCTCTTCCTTGGCAGCCCTTGGCACAGGCCTCATGCCGACTTTATCCACAATTTCACAAAAGGAACAAAAATGAGGGTGCCACGAGTGTGAACTCAAGTTTTGAGTTCGCGATCTGAGAAGATCACATCCTTGAAAGGATTAGTGTCATGCGGATTAATGGAGCACCCGTTCCTGGTCCGAGTCTGTAGAATTACTAATCGGACGCCACACGACAGCATGACAGAGCTAACCTTGCTTGGATGGTGCAAATGCGGTAAGGACTAAGCAAGGATCAAAATACGTACAAACCACGGAATCCTTCCCATTTTAACAATTGACGATGAACACGGCTGTCACATTCACACATTATGGCGTCCCAAAGTCTTCCTCCAGACCAGTCCTGGCGCAAGTACGAGAAAAACCAACGATTAATCTTTCTTTCTGTCGCAGAAAACGGCGTGGAGATTGGCAGAGGTACTGGTTACCCGTCATTCGAGACAACCAGCGACCAGGAACATCCCATCGATTACAGTCGTGGGGTGTACATTTATGCAGAGAAGGTCGTGGCGACTCAAGTCTCAGCCCCAAATGGCGGGTTGTCGGTTGCCACATGGCAGCTTGATCACCTCGATATTCCTGACCGTACGGGCAAGGAAAAGAACACAGACAAATTGAAACTGGACACCTCCGGAAAGGGAGGTAAGAAGGGAAATGCAGGGATGCCTAATGGGACCAACGGCAGGGATGCCCATACTTTGTCGCTATATGTCCAAAATCTCGATGACGACGCAGCCAAGAAACTGGTTCTCCTAGCCCGCGGTGGTCAGGGTGGTGGCGGTAACTCCCTTCAAGACAAGGATGGGGATGGAGGAAGGGGTGGGACGGTCGTCAGCATTTTACAGCCCACGTACCGCCGAGTGCTGGACACTATCCGAGTATACCTCGGTCGTGAAGAATTCGATGCCACGCAGAAGCCACACTGGGATACAACGATAATCACAAAGAAAGATGATCTTTTTGTTGCTGCGAGTACACTCCTTTCCGCAAGAGAAGATCTCGCAGTCAGCGAGGGCGTGAGCACGGAGATATTCGGAAAACTCTGTACTGCAGTGGAGGAGTCGACCACTGTAGCCGATCTGCGCGGCGGAGCCAATTATGCTGACTTTACCCTTTCAAACCTCGTCAAAGAACAAGCGAACAGCGCCGCGCTCAGTCCAGACCTTTTCCGTGGAGGCTATGCAGGTACTGGTGGCGATGGTACAGGCAGGAATGGTGCGAACGGTCATCTCTCCTACTCCTTCAACCCGTCGATGGACAAGATCGTCACTGCGCCATTTCCGTTTGCCCACCCCGTGCAGTGCACCATGCTCCTTGAACGCGCCGACATTTACTTCTGCGTGAATTCGGAGCACGCGCGAAGCCATGCGGAGAGGTTATATCAGCGTCTCGTCGAACGTTTAGACTTCCTTCAGCTCTTGCCCTCTGGCCCGCTCAAAACTGCCTACAAACAGTATGAGCAGGACGAAATCATGCCGAAAGGTTCTTTACAACGCTTGGCGGACATTCAGGATTCTGCCAGGGCACGACTGAGAAGCCTGAGGTCTGGCATATCAGTGAGTACTCGACAATATTGTACTTCTTCACGATACTCATGCTCGCCCACAAGGACTTTTATGGTCACGCAGAGCGATGGGTACCCAGGGAAAACTACACTGAATACAAAATAGAATTGGACCGTGCGCTCGCAGAGTTTGAATCGTTCGAAGAGGCCTATATCCGTTACCATTCCCCACTCGAGGCTCAGAACGAGTTGAAAGACAAGGTCAAGCTGGTATCCGAGCGAGCGTCTCGGTCAGTTGGCTGGATCAATGGAGACAAAAACCGTCTATTGCCGAAGTTGCACGATCTACGCTTGAAGATTGCTGCGAAGAAATCCGTCGTTGAAAGAGCCGAAGAGGAGCTACAGACTGCTTATACGGATGAGGAGTCTAACATACAGGAATCTTTTGGTTTGAGCATCCCTAAGATGTGAGTCGAACCTGTCTGCCAGGACACAGTTTTCTCATCGCTTGCCAGTGTGAACGCGATGAAAGATGTTGTATTGTTTCCAGGAAAGGGAATAGCCGCCTTTGAGGTCGGTGATCTCCTTGTTCAGGGTTTCACCACGGTTCCAAAGATCGACGGTGGGACAGTCACAAAGGAGTACCTAGCCTCGGAGTTCAAGAAGAGCAAAGCAAAAATTACTAGCCTATCTTTCGAGCTGAAACGCGAGTCCGATGGGACGTATCCGCTCGACGAAGAAAACCGCCGGCGCCTCGTAGTGGCGAAGGATGATATGCTTCGCGAGCTCAATAGCTTTTCTCATAATGCCCTTGGTGGGGTTAACGACGCGGTTACGAGGAAGAAATTGGAGGATTGTTTCGACGCATACATCAACGAGGTGACCGACCGCAACAATCTTATTCTTCGCTACAATCTCCTTGTCAAGCGTATCGAGGACTTGATCAAAGCACAAGCCAAGTACGAGGCCGAGGCTCACAACATAAAAGGCAGGCTGGATGCGCAGAACGACCCTGATCTTCCTACCATCGCCAATCATATAGGCACCATATATCAGTTGTCTCGCTCCCGCGTCATGAGGCTATTGGACATACTGCTCAGGGCACTTAGGTTCCGCACGTTGGGGTCACACCCCTTCCTCGACTTTACGCCCAACTCGAGTAAACTGGAGGAGGTACCGCTATCCCTCAATACCACTGAGCTGAAAAATGCTCGAAGCAAGATCGAGGAACTGTTTCAGCAGCGACACGAAGGATGGAGTTCAGAGCCATCACATTTCCAATCCGACTTCAGCGCCATTCGAGGCAAACGTAACAACCTGCAGGGCGGAGAGAATCAAGGCAAACGCTATCATTTGCGTGAAGAGGATTGGAAGAAACTCATCGCGAAACGTTCAGTGAGCACCGTCCAGCGCCCTTCTGTTGAGTTCGCTCACAAGCGTCTTGAAAAGGTCACCTTGAGCATACCTCCTGCGCTCCGGGATTCTCAGGATGCCGGCGACTTCACACGTTGTTGTAACGTGCGCATACATCAGGTCCGGTTCTGGTTCTATGGCTTGAGGACGGCAAAAGGAACGAAGCGCCGAAATGGTGCGAGGGTCAATGTGACTATGACCCATGATGGCAACGAAACAATCGTCAGTCGCGAAGAAGCAACCGAATTTGAGCACGATCCTATCAAGGCGATATTTTCATTCTACTTATACCATGATGGGTCGGCGTCGCAGGTGGATGATGGAAATATTTACGTGCACGACGTCAATGAAACCACATCGACTTTCGCTCCACCTGGACCATTCGCCAAGTGGACGATCAGCATCGGTGATGGCACAGAATTCGACAAGCTAGATTTCACTAGAGTTGAGGACGCCTATTTCGATTTCTGTGGAACGAACTACGCGCTCTAATTCCAAGGTGAGATATTTCATGTCGGTAAAAGATTCTTGTGGGCTCTATCTGTACGAGTAGATAGTTTGTGCGTGCATGTTACACCCAATAGTGATCTCGAGTCCCAGCCGCCGTGTGGACTGGCCTTTAAAGGTTCAGACTAGTTTGACTTGGCAAACGATGTCAATATAGGGACGAATGACGCACCTTTGATCTGCACGGTTGGATTTCATGGCACACAATGACGTTTCAGAATTGAATCGGATAGCCAGAAGTCAACATTACCAATTGGAATCTGAAATTTGACCTCAATGGTATCGGCTGCGGTGCATTATACTCCGGGGCTGAGCGCTGAGCGCTGAACGTTGACTTCATTAAGACCATGCGCGGTGAATAGATAACAGAACCTAACCTTCCGCGTTACTCAGGATTAAGAGTTTTAGTACCTGCTCCAGACCGGCCGCGCGGAAGGCATCTTCACGGCTAAATCGAATGATATAAGTAGTGTGTTTTCGCTCACCACTCTCACTTCCTCGCCAGCGCCAAAATACGAAACAGAAACGAGATCTTCTGTCCATGGCCTATGCAGTGGACCCCGAACATGCCAAGTGACGAGCAGTGGGATAACTTGAAGCACCTTGGGGAATACAATAGAAGTCACTGAGGCCCCGGACTTATGCGGCTTAAGTTCCAGCATCGCCTCTTATACTATTTTCATGCTCGATGGTCAGGACGACACCCTCAGTCACGCCAACGAAACGCGAATGCATTCTCCTTGCTCTCTTGGCGCTCTCTAGAGAGAACTTTCATGTTCAGGATTCGCCCGCTTCACGCCTCGTCGCGGATGTCGCCGGCCGTGCCAGCCCGCTGAACCCACCGCAGAATTAGAGCATTGGCGCACAAGTATAAGGTGGGACTTCAAGTCGATGCCATGCACGACCATCGTGTCTCATGTTCCTGGTACGTGGCCTGTTCCCCAGTCGAATTCCGTGCCAACCTTTGCATTCAAGGATGCACGACTCTTGAGAACCTGTTCTTGCTCAACGGCACTGTCTTTGTCGTCTCTGACCAGGCAGAGTCCGTTCCGGATCGCTCCCTCATCATCTCGACCGGCGTCAAAATCGCACCTGGGGATGATAAGGCGATTGCTCGCCTACCCACTGACCGCGAGCTTCGCATCGTCACCCCCAAGGAGGCACAAGAACTGTTGGGGATGAGCGCAGTATTAATAGACGGGGCTACAGTGCGTCGTTTATGAATTATACATACATCGCATCTGACACGACACAATGGATTATTCACGATCCACCTCAATAGCGAGTTGACCGTCCACATACGCGCAAGACGTCGCTCAATGACCGCCCTCTTCTTTGCAGCATCAAGTACTACTACCATTGGGCTGCCGAGCTTTTTTTCGGATTCTGGCGAATCTACTTTTCAGTGGATTCTCCGCAGCGTTTTCCCCTCTATCGCCATGGAGATGATTGCTTCCTTCTCGACCGCGTGGTCCTCTCCGGTCGCTCGGCTGCGATGGGGCGAAGTATTCCAGGGCACACGTCGGTATGCGTCCGCGACGTTTGAGTTGCCGGGCAGTCAACACTGATGGAGCGTCGTCCGGGGTGCCGTGGTGAAGTTTGGTAAGCTGGACGAGGATGTGGACGCGGAATCGAGACCGGTCATTACAGACGTTTCGCGTCAAGAATGGGGCCGGCGTGTATGTTGCTCAAGGAGGACCATGAGAGGCTGGTCAAGGCGCTGTACAAGCTGCGTGACGAGCATGGGGTCGAAGTCAACGTCGTGAGCATGGACAAACTGACGCATGCGGAACAATTCCGGTTCGCAGCGCGGACGACGGTGCGTACCCCCATCCTGACGATCCGGGATCTGTCTGACTCCATGTTAGATCATGATGGGCGTGCATGGCAACGGGCTGACTGCACTAGTGTGGATGAAACCCACGCCGTGAACGACGGTGATCGAGTTTTTTTATCCACAAGGGTTTACCCTGGACTATGAGTACACGGCGCGAGCGCTCGGGATGGAACATTATGGTATGTGGGGCAACAGGTACGTGTCATCACACCTTTTGGTTGCCTTGGCTGCTTGTTAACGCGTTCCTTTCAAACCTACGCAGAATGTTTACGCCCCCAGAAGTACCGCCGATCAACCATCCAGAGGGTTTCCAGGGGAACAGTATCCCCCTCGATGGTGACTTGGTTGCACGTATATGCCGACAGAGACTGCAGCTACCTGAATCTGCCTAGAAATGAGCCTCGGACCAGATGGTTAGGCTTTCTAAGAGGCTCTTTTTTTCAACGCATATACAAGCTTATATGCATTTTACCTTTTTTTCACTGTGCATTGCTGTATGCCTGACTGCTTGTGGATAGGAACATGCCGACAATTGAGAAAGTCCCTTGTTGAGTCATTTCTGTCTGTCAGTCGCCCGTCCCAGCTGATGCAACTTCCCAGCTTCAACTACCGTTGCGTTTACGCTGTGCACTGCTCCGGTTGCACTGCGAGCAAGCAGGCGCAATTCAATCCCTTGGACGATTAGCGTGAATGACCCTGAGGGACTAATCGATAAGAGACGATACGTCCGTCATGTGGGCTATTATTGACACTCCAACACTAGATCAATTCGCACCTCACTTTTCTGCGTGCGGGTATTCTTCACGATGAGACGTGATTGGTCCCGCACTAACCTTGCTTTGGTCCTGTCAGTGGAACTTGCCGGATAACAAGCCAGGCAACGTCCGCCCCGCTTAGGACCCGACAGATGACAGCAGAAGATCCAGAATCATACCGCTTGTACGTATCTTCTCACTCCAAAAACCTGAATCATCTCAGTTTTTGGTTCAGATCTGGAGATCGGTGCACGATCATGAATGCCGACTGTTTTCCGCAAGGCTCTATATCACTGTACGTCTTTCGTTCTCCGTTTCAAGCACAGGTCTTATAATCCCTCTATCGTCTACGACCCCGTTGTCTGACACACAGGGATCCCTGTCGTATCACCTTATCGACGCTGTCTCTTGCACAAGTACTGATATCGCTTTCAAACGGTTTTGTTCGGTCCGTCTTTCACCAGCCATTGTCATGCGCTCGTCTCTTACCACGCTTAGGCTGTAGCACGCAAGGGAAAGTCTTTTATCTATGCCGAAGCTGCGAGAGGTCAGGGAACCAGAGCCAGAGCCGGAGCCGGAGCCGGAGCCAGAGCCAGAGCCAGAGCCAGAGCCAGAGCCAGAGCTAGAGCTAGAGCCGGAGCCGGAGCCGGAGCTGGAGGACCTGGACCCTGATGAAAGGGCTGCGAGAGACGCGATCCTGGCGAACGATGACCGATACGGACGTTATGAGGTAACTTGAACCTTAATTGGTGTGTCGTCTTACTTGACCAGGATGGCATGCAGTTGGGCCCCGACGCGCTCGATCCTTCTGCGCACGACGAAATAGAGGACGAACATAACCGCAGGATAGTAGAAGAGATTGACGCTGCGATGGATGAGGGAAACGAACCCGAGGAGTAATGGGAACAGAGTTGGAGGGTGGAGAAACACGGAGGTGGACAATCCTTGGTTTCTTATTCTGTTATTGTATGATTTTTCATTCGGTAGGTTTCGCTGGCTTCGTGCGAAAATCGTGCATTGAGACTATTCGGTGGACAGGTCGGCCTTCTGTCTATTCTCATTCATCTTTGTGACAAGTAAATTAACTTGACAGGAGTCAGGGGCGGTGTTCATTGGGATCTATTTCAATGTTCAACGTTCGACACTGAGGCTCTTGTTGGAGAACTATTCGCCCCGACGTTAAAGCAACGTGAACGCAAGCTTCCATGTCCCCTTGAGCCCAGTGGTTCTCAAGGGCAAGAGCTTGGTTTTGATAACTCGCGGCGCTCAAATGCTTCCAGAAGAAAGTTTTAATTCACTCCTACTACCAGGGCCGTTTCGCCTGCAGGGCGCTCTACCCCGAACCGCCAAATCAGAGCGTTGGCGCACCTTGCAAAGTTGACTTCCGGGCAAAACCCACCAACGACCACACAATCTACTTATTATTATCCACCACAGTCAGCACGATTGGGGGCCGATTGTACCGTACCATCTTTGACAACCTGTTTTTGCAGATCAGCATCTCATTCCAGCTTGGCGCTGTTGGAGATCCAGCCCTCCGTTACAATACACATTTATTTACTATTATTTTACTACCTTTCCTTTTACGGACATCGCGTATACTTGACGCGTACCGCGTTCACCTTTCCTCCAGTCTCGGACCACTCGACTGGAGGTAAGCCACTGTCCCACCTATTCCTATTCACATGTACTCACCTAACATAGTATTTACCCTCTGTCTAGTGTTGTGTCCCAACAGGCACACGGTGAAGTGTTTGGGCAATAATACACCAGTCTCATCACATCCCAGGCATTTGTGTTGTCAGGCAGTACAGATTGCGACATGCCAGAGGTTGTTCTAGATTTGTTCGCCTTATATCCCCCGCCCATCACCAGCAGTCGCCTTTCTTGCGGTTTTATCCGTCTCCTTGGCAGCCACAGAAGGAACAAAAACGAGGGTACTCACGTGCTGCAGGAATTCTCGAGTTTTTGAGTTCGCAATCTGAGAAGATTACGAATTTAGTCTTGTGCGGCTTCAAGTGGAGCAGTCCCGCGGTCCCATCGTGCATTTTTGGTACGCCTATTTCGATTTCTGTGGAACGAACTACCCACTCTAATTCCAAGGTTGGATACTCCATGTCGTTGAAAGATTCTTGTGGGTTCTATCTGTACGGGCTAGTAGCTTGTGCGTGTATGTTACATCGGCGTGGAATGTTGAGTGTTCTCGAGTCCCAGCCACCGTGTGGACTGATGGCCTCAGACTAGATTGACTTGGCAGAGACGTCAGACGAATGACGCCCTTTGATAGATTCATGGCACGCAATGACGGCTTCAGAATCGGATAGCCAGAGGTTCACAGTGCCAATTGAAATGTACGGTACACAGGGACTTACGCCGGCCGTGAAAGGAGCATATTTGCAGCTAGGAACTTTCCGAATAGAAGTCAAGAAGCGTTCTACTTTTCGTCTGTAGGCGACATCTTGCCAATCGTGTTTTTTGCGCCCCGAAACGTGCTTCAATTTGGATCAGATGTGAGCCGCAATCCGAGCATTGTGGATGTATCAGATATGACTTGCCAGCAATGGCTCCCTGGCAGGTTTAAGTATCCAGGCCGCACTGCCATCTCGTTCACCGTTTCGGACGTTATTCCATGAATACTTGTCTTTCTCCATCCAGCGGCAGGGTCTTCTTTTTGAAATACGAGGAACACACTCTGTATGCTTTACAACTGAGTATTCACAGTCAGCGCGTCTTTCGCTCACCATTCTCACTTCCTCACCTGCGCCAGAAAAACGAAACAGAAGCGAGGTCATCTATGGCTACCGGAGGGGGATCCACCTGTAGGTCCCTTGGACCATGATAAACGAATGATCTAACAAGCGATGCAGTGACGAGCACGTTGCGGAGGAGAGAAGAATACAGGAGGAATGAGAAAAGGCACAGGAGGCGCGAGGACGGGAAGAGCGGGAACGGCTGGACCGAGAACAACAAGAACGGGAGGACCGAGAACAGCGGGAGCGAGAGGAGAGAGGTTGAGAAAGTCTCCAAGTTCCGCACCGAATCCGACAGCATGTATCCCAATTGGCGGCATAGCGCGACGTTGGGCGTGCCGATTGTTTTTCCTGAAGGATGGATACCGATGTACAAAATGTGGTTCTCATTCTCTCTTTGATTTGACTTGCTCGCAATCTGGTGAGATGTAGCAATGTACATTGCTGTCACGTCGCTTTCTTGGCCAATACAGATAGATCCGATCCATCCTGTTGCATTACCAGTACAATGATACGTTCCATGAAACTCTTACACAAATCGCATATCCAAGATAATATGACGGAGACGAACGACACGAACACGAACACGAAGAGGGACGGGGAACGAGGTCCAGGGCCGGAATGGCAAGACCCTGAACGGAAATAAAGAAAGAAGAGGGACGCGTCGGCGATACACCAACATCGCACGCGCGTCCAGTACGGCTGACGTGTTCATTTGGTCCAGGCGGTGAGCGTGCTTTGGAAGCCATCCAAGTTGTCGCTCTGGTGTACGACGCCGTTTTG
>JBBPJL010000684.1:0-14537 GCA_038088675.1 Xanthoconium separans | reverse complement strand
TACATTACAAGATTTGCGTATATATACCATTCTGCCTGCATACCACAGTGGGAGCCACCCAAACTTGATACAGTATAAGATTTATACAGTAGTGCCATATACGTTATGAGCAAGTCTACTGTACTGCTCGTTGGTGTGATCGTTACAATAAACCTCCTCGTTCAAGATGTCTGCCGGTGATTCGTTTGCTGATATCTGGGCGTCGTCAGCCCCAACCAAGCCGATTTCGCAGCAACCATTGAGGAAATTTGTTGGCTCGAAGCTCCCACGACCACGTCGACAAGCCTTCTCGATTCTCGATTCTCTCCGCAGCGCAACCGTCCATCAAACCCGTCACGAACAACCAGCACAGTGATCGGCATGCCAAACCACCCCAACCAACTTCCCGTGGAGGAGATGCGTTTGAGCGACCTGTTCGCTTCTTCATTGGACGGCGCGGCGGCCAGTCGAAGGCACAACCAGGTCACCGGTATCATGAGCACGGCCGAGCGAGCCGTTCTCTGTGCCGCACAGAAAACAAAGGTGGCATGCCTGCTCAGACATAGCTACATTCTTCTCCATCCCTTTGGGACGGACTCGACGCGCTGGCGCGATGGATGACCAATTCGCATCCTGCGTCTGGACGAGGAAACGCAGTGGCGGAGACCGACTTTGAGTTCGGGTTCGACGCGACTTTGTCGTCGACGACGTCTCCACCAAACAATGCTTCCATCGAGGACGACGACTGGGGCCTCGACGAAGTTGGGTCTTCAGATCGACAGACCTCTCAACGTCGGTCAGACGCGCCATCACGCTCCATTTCAGGAACCCCTGGCGACTTTGACTTTGGCGATCGCGAGGATGGTTTCAGGGACGGCGAGTCAGACGCGTAGGACATGTCTGGCATGCGCGGTAGTCATGTTGGGCATCCGGAGAATGACATATTAGGCGATTTGGGCAAGCCTGTATGCCACCTCCGCATATACGTCGTATTCTGCTGACCTGCGCGCATACATTCTAGACCCACACTAACTTAGCCTCTCCGGATTCATCCACATCGCGAGGGAACATTTTTCGCTCACCGCGTGCGAGCGTATCACCACCTCCCCATATTACAGGCCAATTAATCGAGATGTGTTTCTCACCCGCCGATGCACGGACTGCCCTCGTGAATACCATGCCGAAAACAACTTCGACGTACAAGCGGCTACAGAGCTCTTGCTTTCCCAAGCAGACAGGGAAGGTTCCGCACGATCATCCCCACGTCCACCCGACCATCCATGTCAGAGAAAGGGTGACGGAGATAGAGCAGCACACCAACCACCGCGAACTGACTCCCAATCACAACCTCGAAATGCCTCCGAAACCCAGCCTCAAACCTAACCCCAACTGGAACCGCAGAAAAACTGTTGTCGCAAGCGACCGAGATCGGTCGTGGGACGTTCAGCAAAGCGAACATAATCTGGAAGGAAGGAAAAGAGAAGGCCCTCGAATTGTATGAAGAGAGGGCTGCTGCTAACGCAGTGAACAGTACGGAAGACCGAGATGATGGATGCGCAATCATGATCGTGGGGAGAGACCGCGTCCTCCTGTGCGTCAATCTCTACAACTACCACCGCCTCCACCACAACGTGAACGAGGAGTCGATCTCTTTGGTTCCTCCCTACTACATATCAGTCTCCCTTTCGGCGTGGCAAACCCAAGGCGCAGACTTTGAGTCAATCGTCTCTCTATCCGCCCACAGAAATACCCGCGTCTGCGTCATCTAGTTCATTGGCATCTCAACGATAACCTCGTCCTCCACGTTCCTCCGCGACCACCATCGCGCTGTCCGCACTGACCACTTCTGGGTCCCACAAAACTGCAGGAGCGGACGCATACAAACGGGGCGACTTTCCTGTCGCCCTTGCAGCGTATATGCACGCACTATCTGCGCTTCCGTCCGAACATATATTGCGATTGCCCCTCTTGACCAACGTCGCGCTCGTACGGTCCAAAGTGGGTGAGCTGAGAGACACGATTAAGACATGCAAAGAGGCTGTCATGATCGTCCAACAGTTTGTTGGTGTCGGTGAGAACGGAGGGAGGCTAAGTCAGAACTCGACGAGAAGACGCCGGTGGAGGTGGGGACGGGCAGCGTGCGTGTATTGGTGCAAGGCGGGGGTGGCCCGGCCTCCAACGGAGACTTGCCTACCTCTGTTGACTTGGGTGAAGGACTTTGCAAGGCGTTTCAGTGACCCTTGCGGAGGTGGTGAGCAAGGGTGAGGTCAAGGGGGCATACGTGAGAGCGATAGCCAAGATGCATCCAGAGCTGATGGGTGTTTCGTGGACAGTTGAACACAAGGAATACGACGGTGGAGTAGAGGGCGCTCGCGAATGGTGTGTCTGGGACGTTGAATGACGCTTGGAACGCGTTTCAGCAGCAAAAGCTGTAGGCTGGAGGGACTTGGACTTGGACGTTACAGTGCTGGAAGTGGATGGATCTATTGTGGATGCTATTTTTGCATAAGTAGAGGCATCGAGCACAATCGGGTGTGCAAATTAGTGACGAACGAAACAGACATCATCAACAGGACAAGAACCCCATGGCTTCCAGCAAGTCTCCTGATTCTTGAACAAGGTGATTACTAAGTGGCATGATGTCCTCTAGCATGGCGAGTAGATTATCGGTCTTCCAGTGCTTGACGACAGCAGCACAATATACATAGTCTAGTAGGATGGCCGGTGGAGAGTGTACTTGGTTGCTCGGTGGAGCATCCCCTTGAGGAACAAAATCGTATCCTCCCTCCAGTGCTGGATCGAACATCCACTGTAACGTTGTCCGATCCGAAGAAGCACCTTGTTGCTCGGTTGACGGCACGTCATCTGGTACCATCGCAAAATTCGGCGTCTAAAGGTGACGGACATTAGGAGAGACTCCGAGTCTGAGGATGTTCAATGCCGGGCATACCCTTAGGAATGCAATGTCGCCTCCCCAAAAATCGCCATGCAAGTCTGCACGTAGCAGCATCCCATTCTCAACCAAATCGATGTTCAGCTCCTCGTCACGAGAGAATGGCAATCGTTCATACGACTCGAAGCGTGCTCGAACGACAAAAGTGATGTACTAACAAAAAAATAAGCATCGCCCACGACATACAGCATAGTCATGGTGAACATACTGCATCACCTTTACTCCTCGGGATGATATGCGCTGCCTCCGCGTTTGAAATTCGCCATGTGAAAGCACTGATCTGTGATCGCGATCTTGAACTGCCGTCTCAGGAGGAAATCCTCTTGTGGGCTAACCTTTTGTGGGCCAACTGAGTTACCATAGATCGTGTCCCGGTCGTCCGATGCACTGAAATCAACGAAGTGGTATGTGCCTAATATGCGTCTTCAAGTCATCGAGCAAGAAATTCTCATAGTCAGCAATGTTGCCTCCAGGGGTCGTTGACAGGTGACCCTTGGCGCCGCACACGGTGCATACGGCGAATCGAAGGCACTTGAGTGGGCGAAAAGTGAATTTTTTTTATGTCCGAGTGTGGGGTGGGGAGTACGTGAATGACCATTGCAGTAAATGTCAACTTTAGCCATGAAGAAAGCCCCTAACAGTTTTTGAGCCCCTAACTTGCCTAGACCACATGTCCAAAGCCATGTAACTGCACGCAAATAAGGTGCAATCCTGCCTGAGGCGGCATTTCGCGAGTAGTGATGTTTTACGAAAATTGCATAGAGCAATCAGGTGGAAATTAGTAGGAATAGTACCCACAATCCGCCGCGGGGACTGACATAGTACTGTACCATTTCAATCGATTCGTCATCACGTGACTCGATCAAAAATCTCAAAAAATCCCAAAAATCGAGAAAAAATTAAATCCGATGAGAAAAAAAAACGGTGTGACGCGTGACAGTCGAATCGATCGAAATGGTACAGTATATCTGATCGCTCGCGATTGCATCATGGCATTGTACAATGTGGAAATGATTGATCCCGCTACATACTTAAGTGCAGAACATGTACTGCGAGTTTTTTTGGAACATAATTTTAACCCGAGTGCCTAATCCGAAGTGGATGGGGTGTTCGAAGTCCGTCTGAAGTACCTATCCTTTCAGGGTAAGGCCCTCTGACCGAGAACTACTTCTTGCGGAGCACAGTTGTCCCGCTTTCCATAACAATTCGAGTGAAACAGGTGCTGAACATTATGTCCTGAAGAAGAGTCCCGTACGCCTCACCCGCAAGCAACTCAAAATGTGAATCTGATGTCACTTCCACACATTTGGCATCCCAGCTGCCTTGCATTGAAGGACCTTCGACATACTGTGGAGTCACAGCACCCTCCGCTTGATGAGATCCTAGGCCGGCTTCACCTGTGTGCTTACGTTGGGCCCCGATGTGCGATGCGGGGTAGGACGTGGTCCTCAATCGACATGAGACCTTCAGGCAGTTCCCCGTCCACAACTTTGATCAACTCATCGAGCAACACGTCAACTGGGAAAAAAAAAGAAAACATGTCTTAGTCTTGCATACACCGTACGAAAAAAGATATAACTTACTTCGGTTTGGAGTCCACACACGCCATGGGAACGTATGTACCTCGTCGACAAGCGTTCCAGAACGAAACAAATGGTGTAAGCTAGCATATTGGGGTGTCTTACGCACACGGACGCGGAGTGACTCTAAAACGAGTGTCATGTCAGAACCAATGACTGAGAATTGGCAAGCAATACATACCATTCTTCACCAAGACACGCAATGCGTATGTAGGTCCCAGCATCGATGAAGGCGGTCCATCTGGTGCGATCGGTGAAGAACTATTATCTTGCACCTGGCCGTTGTCAGCAGAGTCCGGGTTCTTTGACGTTGGTCCCACTTCCGTCTCTGAGATTGGCAGATAACCACGCGGAAGCAGCATTTCCACTATTTCGTGTATACGGGAACTGATGGTCCTCACTCCGTGCTCTAAAAAAGTATCAAAAAAATAACTTTTTTCAAGTTTTTCCCACTCAAACACACCTGTCTGAACCAGTACAGAAAGGATCGTAACCCCTGCTTTCTGTACCTTCGATACTCTGTTCATCAGCCGTTCCAAGCTACTTTCAAAAAGCCCATCTATCCAGGGAGCGTTCGGGTCTAGGAATTGCCTCAGCTACATTGAACTGACATCGCGGGCCTTGTTACATACCGAAGGACTGGAAGATTTCTAAGCAGATTAGACTTGTCCGAATTTCTTCCGGTCTCCCCCCGCCGAGCTTCATGTCCAAAATCTCACTGATTTTGTAATTTTCAATCTTTTTCCGCAAGTCAGCTATGTCAGATAAATCAGCACATGAAACCAGAACATCTAGAACGACAGAAGAAGTCTTTACCGTGTTGCATGAAGTTTCCGAAGATCTGGAATCCTTCCACCGGTCCAACAGCATCGTCAAAATAGTCGAATGCTAGCATGGCAACAATGCATGTTGGAAGGTCGTCGTTGTCTTGTATGTGCCCTTTCATGTTGGCTAGTGTAATTCTAAGCTATGCGAGTTCACTGGCAGGCACTTATACTCACTGTATTCCAAACAGGTTGTCAATGCGTATGCAGCAAGCAATGCGCTGTTCTTGCGTTGCAGCTGTTTGACGAAGAGCTCCAACAGGTTAATACTGCGAAGATGGCCGCGCATGACCCCGGCTGATGGAATGAGTTTGTGTATATACTTCAATGATATTATACTTACTCTTGCAACTCTTGCATAGCTTCAGAAGGGCCAACGTGGCAGCGGTACGCTCCCGAACACCCCCTTTCTCAACAGAAGTTTTCAGTTCTCCAATAAGCATCCTTTGAACATCGGTGAGCTCGACGGCGCCTGGCATAAAAGTTGTCATTTTCAAATTCCGTTTGAAATTTTTGTTGAACGTGACTCACCAACACCGAAGGGGTGAGACAATATCAATTGTCCAGAATCGACAGGGCGACCTTGATCATCTATTGAACTGCATCCTTGGACCAAAAGACTGGCCAGGTTAGCCCGAAAGTGCATATCGTGGATGTTCAGTGGGTCTGAAACATCAATAATGAGAAGAGATATGGAGTCTAGCAACGTGCCGCCTACGCTGCCTAGTCTCATCGTATAGGGCGAGGCATACTTCAACAGCGAGCCGACCAACTAATTGATCGCTTGTACTGGCCAATTTCCAGATCCTAGGCAGCACTGGGAGGCACACAGATTTCGCTGTCGCCACATTGAGCATGCTTTACCTGCATACAATGTCAGGAAATGTACCTTCAGGAATTCGTGCAAGGGTCAACATCATACGCAACGTGGAAGTCAGAAGGCCTGAGTCTGGACAGAGAGATATGGTACCGTAGCGTCGACCCGATAACACGTGTGAGGATATCCTCACCTTCAGCCTCAAATATCTCGACAAGTCTGGACACGTTGAAACCTTTAGGGGTCTCCCCGAGCTTCCCAATGAGAAAGTTTTGAGAGTCCTCTGACGAATCATCAATGAGTGCCTCGATGTACGATCATAACCAACCAACCGCATTGCAATAGGCAATTAAGACCATCCATTGCCTTCCTGAAATTTCTTGTCGGTTGCTTGATGATCACATCGAATGATATCATGAGATTTTCCAAAACATGATATGTGAGGATGCGCTGTTGGAGGATCCGGTGCTTTGTCAAGGGTCTCAGGAGAGTAAGTACTCTGGGTCCATCTTGATGCTTGGGTGCGGCCAAAATGGCCTTGAGGCATGACTCTGCATCAACAAATATATCGTGTGAAAGTTGTTCAGGAAACGGTTCACACGTGTCTGGATGCGCCTTGAGATCGCATGCTACAATAGGTTTCAGGTGACACAACGCATAAGTGAGAGGTAAGAGACCCACAAGCTTCGTGGAAGGCAACGATCGTCAACAGCCGAACGAGCGGCGTACAATAATAATCTCCCTCGATGAGCTTCATAAACTTGTCTTGCCAGCCAGGTACATTCCTGACACGTTCCTTTCCCTCCTCTGAAAAGGCGGAGATCTAACTATCTGGTGGATCGCAAGGGATTGACTTACCAAATCGCAGCATGAATAACAACCTGTCGAGGAATATTGGAGCAACCCCTCGTTGATTATTCAGGTGGTTTACTAGCTCTTGTGCTGTGGTATCGTCGAAAAATCCCGTCTCCCAAAGTTCATTGTCCAGTCCCGCATCGTCGTGCCCAGGTTGTACAATGGGTATGTCGAAACCCTCTCCAAGTGTCGCTGTTGGCTTATACGAGTTTGCATACAGAACAGATGCATGTACCTTTTGACCAGGTATGATGCGACGTGGTCGCGACCGATGGTAACTACCAAGTTGCGAGATCATTGTCACGAACCAGGAAATAGCTTAGAATCTCACCCTAGAGCAATTTTATTAGGACCAGTGAAGGATGCTTGATGCCTGATGAGCATATACTCGAAGAGATTCCACATGAGATCCATGGAATTGGTGGTGCCAAAATCCAGATCATCAGGGACCCAGACTATATCAGTCGGCTTCAACTTGAGACCACTGGCAGCCGCTTCTCGACGCATCCATAGCAATGAGATGTTCCCGGCCTGGTGAGACTTGCCAAATCTGTTCCTGCCACCTCTGTATGAAGTATATCAGTACCTGACGGAAGATTCTTAGAGGTTACCTACACGTCTGAGTGACTCCCAGCAAACCAGACTTCCTTGATCCCCGACTTCTTTTCCTTGCCGTCTGAGAGATATGAGTCGTTCTCGATCAGACCAGACCGGATAGAAACGTATTTGGAGCTCCCGTCGGTTGACGGAGAGTTTATTTCATGGAAATACTGCGGAATGAACTTGACCCGACGCTCATCCAGAGCGAGTGCGTGTCGGAAATGACAAGCATGTGTCGTGGATGAGGACGTCGAAAGGAAGACATCTCTCCCCGCAAGCTCCATCGGGGAGACAGTGTCCCTAAACTCGGTCAGCCTTGGGCACTATCCAACGAGACAAGAAAAGTTGAATTACCATACTCCGATGAAGTGCACTCCAAGGTCCTTCCAGGAAAATTCGTTCTTAAATTCTCTCGCGATTTGCCTTGACTTGGGCCATCCTGAACGAATTGCTTCATAACAATCATAAGCTCTGTCAATAAGTTTATTGGGCTTATGCATGCTATGTAACAGTTACCCACCTTCCAATCTCCATTCCCGTCGACATCCTTATCAGGCTGACCTGAAGCACGTGTTCATGCTATATAGAATTCATGATTTATTAACCTGGATCGTACCTCGTGTATCATTTCCGCAAGCATTCGCACTTGGTATGCGCCACGAGAAAAACCTAGACTACAATTATTGACTGCGACTCGGAGATTTACGACGAAGAGAAAAAATGAACCAAAGAGGTATATCTGGTCCCCTTCTTGATAATTTCCTGATAACCAGGAATATGCATCCTTGACGACTTTTTTCAAACTCCTGTGATTGAACATTTTATTGCGTTGAAAAGCTGAGAAGTATGACGAGTACAAACCACCCAAGGGCCATGTCAAGTGGTCCAGAAATAGCTCTCCCCAGGCGTGAGATAGTATCTGATGCCTCTGGTTGCATGCCGATTCCACTGGAATAATATGCGCGTTGCTCTGGAACTGTCGTTTCCAGATCGATTGCCTCGGATAATTTTACCACATTGGTATTCTGACCACAGTTAGCAACGAGAAGACAAACCAGATTTAGCAAACAATTACAAATAGGTTGAAGGCCCTATCAATGCATACGACAACGTTCCTCGCGTTTTCCTTCTGTCGGGGGTTGCACTGAGTGCATCTTGGAGGCGAAGTCCGGATGGACAACCCCGCCATCGACACATCTTGATGATGGACGTGAGACGGAGAGCTAGGATTGTTCATGGGCACAAGCCTGAGAATGCCAGAATACAGAACTGAGGGATGGCAAGGCCTTCTTGGACTTGGGTGCGCTGGACAAGGGTTGAAACGAAGAGCGACATACCTCGTTGCCGGAATTTATAGGCTACTGCCGGGGTGGATAGAACGTGTTGAATGCATGGATTCCATCATTTGGTCATCCCTTCATGGAAGTAGC
Organism: Xanthoconium separans; assembly: GCA_038088675.1. NCBI lineage: Eukaryota > Fungi > Basidiomycota > Agaricomycetes > Boletales > Boletaceae > Xanthoconium > Xanthoconium separans. The sequence continues at coordinate 5,499 of JBBPJL010000684.1, read as the reverse complement.
CACACCAGCTGTCACTATGGACTACTTATGGAAAGCTGAGCAGTAAAGCCGGACAGTCATGCTCCCTTGGCACAATGGTGACCATACTATCCTATCCAGTAATCCGTGCATGTCGATCGCTTTCGTGTGCAGAAGGAAAGAAACGAGGGGTTGACTCTAGTGAGTATCGTAGATACATAAAATGTCAACTACCGAGTTTGGGAAAGTATATATCAGAGTGGGCGAAGCCCTGGAGGGCTTCCGGCCCGAAGCGACAACGCGACAGGGAGGCCCAGCAGCGCTCCCAAGAGGAAGGAGTCTGCGACGCGCAATCGTGAGGCTCCCTGTCGGAAGGAGCAGCGTGAAAAAACATACCTCTAACGAACCGGCGGTATCGCATGCGAGGTGAGCGTTTGGATGATATCCGGGCGCTCTTGTAAGTAAGGTGCCAGTATGACTGCGTGTTTGCGTAAATATAGTGTGAAAGAGTCCCCTGACCAGCGACCCATGGTCTTAACGACGTCGAAGGGTGTGCCCGCTAGAAGGTAGTGTAGTGTGCCTCCTATGCGTAGACTGTGACCCTTCAGGTTGGGTAAGTCTCGTTGCGCTATTATTTCCTGGAGGCGTTTCATTACCTCCATCTTAGTTAGAGGGCGTAGACCTTTCTCGTGACGCCAGGCGAAAAGGTGGTCTTTGTTGCTGGGGTTGTTTATGGAAAAATGGTTCTCGAGCCACGCAACTGGGTTGGTGAGATGATTAATGGAGGCGCAGTATGCAGATTCTCCGTTTTTGGCGCATTTGGTTACCGGAATGGCGAAGGAGACGATAGGGAGGGTGGTGCCCTCTGGAGTGAACGATATGTGTTTACGCAATATGTACGAGTCTGGGGAGGAATTGAACTTGATTAAGGAGGGAACTGTGAACTCGCCCAGGCGAGAGACTGAGTAAAAGGTTGTGACGAGGCAAGCGAATATAGCTGCATCCCGTGGATGATTCAAATCCATGTACGTGAGGAACGAAAGTAGATGGGTTCTTTCAAACGGAACGCGTTTTGGGCGTGAGCTAGATGCTGGGGCTAGGCGGGAGGCACCTTCTTTGATGGCACTGGTCTCATCAGAGTTTAGCAGCCAAGGGAGACCGTGGAGTAGGTGCCAGGCTTTTAGGCCAGCGACGTGATTGGTGATGGCTGATCTAGAGTAGGCTCCTGCGCAGCTCGCAATATAGGCGCTGAGAAGCGGCTGCGATATTGGTGCGCGCTGAGCATCTGCGATGTTGTTTATGTCACAGTATACGTGGAAGGCAAGGAGCCCAGAACCATACGTTTCTTTTGTTTTGTCGGTCCAGACGCTGAGCATGATGGAGAGGATCCGATCAAGTTGCTCTTCTGGTATGGGAATATGGTTCCCATTATTGTCGAGCAATTGTCTCGGAGGTGCGTTGCTAGGTAGCCATAGACGGAGTCGGTCCTTAGCTCGACAGTGGGGTCTGAGTGTAGAAGTGGCTGGAGTGAGGGTTGAGGTATAGGGACGAGCTGGCTGTTCTGCCGTGTTGGGTGGGGTTGAGCAGGTTGAGAGCGGGGAGTTGAAGCGAGATGAGCGGTTAGCGGAGCGCTTCTCTGATGAATGCGTCCTCTTCACGCTGGAGTGCTCGGAAGCGATCGCGAGCCTCGCTGAAGCGGCGGCTGATATTGGACGTAAGACGTGGTCGGGAGAGTGGAGCATGGGCGCTGGCTCGTTCTCTCTCTGCTGGAGTGAGCGGGTCTGTTGCATCGACAATGAAGGGGAGGAGTGGGGCAGGGATGGGAATGCGCGGAAGGAGAAGGGATACTGGGGGGAATAGGCCACGGGAGGGTCCGTCTGCTGGGTTGTCTGCGCTTGGGATGTAGGTAGTTTGTATGGATTGGATGCGATCAGCTTCAGCGATTGTACGGTGTATGCGCTTGAAGATGGTGTTGACTTCAGCATTGCGGTGTCGACCTGACCACCATCCTTCGACAACGCCCGTGTTATCTCCATGGACGAGAATGTTTGGGTCATCGGGTTCGATGTGACAGATGGAGAGGACGAGAAGTTCGAAACCGATGGCTTCAGCCCAACCGATGTCGCGGGTGGATCCTCTCACATCCTTCCAGCCTGGGAGGAGTCTCCATGCTCTCCAGCGGCTGCCGATGATGATGCCAATGCCCATGCCAGAGCTGGCATCAGAGAAGGCTTGAAGATTCTTGAAAGAGGGAGGCGGGAGGATTGGGGATGCGATGGTACCTTTAAGTAGTTGGTCGTCCCACCATCTTAATTCATTCTCAATGGCGCGCACGGGGCGGTGCGACATAAATGGCTTGACTGCGCATACCCTGAGCATGCGCTCAAGCCCGGATAGGTACGCGCGGCCTTCTCGTAGGGCAGAAGCGGCGTGTAGAAGTCTACCATACATTTGTTGTACGTCTTTTAGGGTGTGCGTTGGCCTGATGAGCCAATTATTGATAGCCGCGCGGTATTTAGTTATTTTGTCTGGGGCTAAGGACACGACACGTGCTTCTATATCCCACCTAAAACCGATGTAAATGGTTGAGGTGGCGAAGGGTTGGTCCTTGGATTTTTCCCAAGGGATGCCAAGTTTCTCGGATAGATGATCTATGTCCGAGAGGGCGTATGAGAAGAGTTTATCGTGGTTTGACCTGTGTGACGTTGTTGACAGGTCTCGTATGGGGTGGATGCAGTTCTCATTGAATTCTTCCGCATACCCGAATTCATGTATTTTACCCGCATACCACAATCGGCTACCTGACTGTTTGATGGTGCCGTTTTTGGTGATGTCCGAGTACCAGGAGGCCCTGAGGTTGTTGTAATCTGGCAGGGCCTGAGATCTGATGCGGAGGAAAATGTGGTCATCGACCCACTTATCGAGAGGACCGATTCCGTGGTAACGGAATATTTCTGCGCCAGCATCAGCGAGGTGGCCATACACTCCCGCTGAGGGGGCTGCGCCGAATGCTAAGCATGTGTCAACATAGAACTCGTCACCTGGTGCACGGACGACTGCAGCTGGCCACTGAGACGGATGCAAAGGAATGGTGCGGTAAGCTTCTGCTACATCTCTAGTGGCTGCTTCTGATCCAGGGGGGAGACGAGCGATGAGTAGCATGATAATGGAGAATTTTCCCCAAGTGGTGGGAAAGTTCTCTATGGTAACGTTAGCATTGACCGAAGGGTTCGGAAAATTGGTTGAGGGGGAAAGGGGGAATGAAAAGTTCTGTACCAGCCTAAATTTGTCAGGGCGACCGGGCTTAGGAATTATGGAGATGGGGGATGACTGGAAGGGACCAATGAGGGTAAGCAGGTTAGAAAAGGAAAAAGGGCCTCGGTAGCGATGTTTCTCGAGCTCTTTGGTGATAGTCTTATTAAACTCATGTAGGTAAAGGGAAGCAGAATCTTTGTTGGGTGGGGATTGTACACGTGTGATGAGGGGAAAGTCTACTATGAAACCTGAACGTAAAGCTTGCGGGATGTCACCAAAGCGATCCTCGAGATTTGCTGCGGCGATCACCGCCTGCCACTCATCCGCTTTGTACGGAGTTATTGGAGGACTTCTGAGATCTGGGACAGGATTGTGCTCCATGGTCTTTGGAGCCGCATCCGGAACAGATGTGGAGGAGGCGATGAGGCTCGGTGCAGGTATCAGCTTTTTGCCACTTGCAGCAGAGCTGTCTACCGTCCTGCCTACCAAAGAGGTTGCCGTTGATGCGTTCCGCGAAGGCGTCATGTTTGTTGTCCCATGTACGCGGAGCGTTGCATCTGGCGACATTATGCTTGTGCCTGCCAAGGCAGACGGCGCATGCGGCAAGGGCGAGGAGGAGAGTTTCGCGAAAGGACCGCTGTCTCTTTGAGGCTGAGTCAAGCGACGGGGGGGAAGCGGGACGCTTGGTTCCACTGGCAGACCTGTAGTGGCGTGGGGGGCCAGATGGGAACGTGGGGCCAGGAGGCTTGGACATCAAGAAGCTGTAGCTCTCGTTGATGCGGGCAAACTTCTCGTTGAGCTGTGGGTCACAGGTTGTGCGTGCAGCGAGAAGGATTGGGGAGGACAGTGCCATGGAGCGCGGGTGACGTGTGGTGGTGAAACAATTTGAACGTCGGGTGCGCAGGCAGGGGGGTGAATTGGGCAGAGCCAATTGGATTAATTAGATTGCGTGGATGGAAAGAGAAAGGAACGTCAGCGTTGGAGAAATTGATCATAAGTAGGAGTGGGCTTACCGAATGAAAAAGCTCCAGTTGTTCGTTGTGCGCCTTGGCCGTGATTTCCTTAAGCGTTTTTTCAAGTACCGTCTGATTGATGAGAGCTAGGTTGAACGCCGTTTGGGGGTTTCCGATGGTGATATGCCATCTACGTCTCTGTTGTCCTTGGTAGACTAGTAGGGCGCGGTGCTGGAGTTTGTCATGAGAGACGCGGAACTCATGGTTTTCGATGGCCGACCAAAACCTGATGTGCATGTCTATATGGGCTGGGTCCCATCCACTGCTATGGAAGAAGGGTATGATTTGTATCGCTGCTTGCCCAAATTGTTCTAACGAGAGGTTCTCGTCTTGGAGGACGCTGGACTTGTCGTGAGCGGAGGAGGCCGGGATGAGCGTGGGGTGACCATCATTGGCGGAAACAAGAGCAAGGGTGTCGTCGTCGTCGGCATAGGACAGAGTACTATCCGCTGCTTCCAAGCCCTCGTTAGTGAAGTACCATAGTTCGCAGAATTTATGGTTCGTGAGTTTTCTGATTGCGACTTGGGAAGGGAGTATGAGGGGATCGTTCAGGACTGGTCTGTCCGGAATGGGCGCGAATTTGGCCTTGTTCTTCTTTCGCTCCTCCTTGAGGTTCTGTTCTTCTTCCTCTATGCGCTGTTGGCGGTCGAGCTCTTCTCATTCCAGCTGTTCCGCTCAGGCGATGTTCTCTTCTTCGAGCCTTCGGGCTCTTTCTGCTCTCTTCTCATTCTGGAGAACTGTCCACTGGCGAGTGAGGATGTCTATCGCTACTTGGGCGTCGACGCCCGCATCAGTGAGGAGTTGTCTCTGCTGGTCATACTCTGGGGTAGCAAAGTCCGGGGGAGCAAGAGCATCTGGATTGTTCATGCGTGTTTGAAGATGGATGCGAGAAAGCAAGAGACAGGAGCGGGAGCTGAAGACTCAGAATGCTGCTCGGCGGGCGAAGTGGCGGAAAGAAAGAAAAGACGCGCCACTTCGCTTAACTCATGCACGGACTAAATTCTAGGTGACCTCATGATCTCAATAGCCTAGAATAGCCACTTCGGCACTCCCACTAACTTCGGCACATTTGCAAAATTTTACTTTTTTCATTGTCCACAAAGATAGCTATCACTTGTGGTATATTCTAGAGTCAAGCGAGCTTGAACGGGCATGATTGATGCAGAATTGAGCAAGATACGTGAAATGGGATTGTCACACAGAAAGTCACCTTGGTGTCACCTGCCGAACTGTGCCGCGGCTGAGTTTGAACTTTGCTCAATCTGCCGCGTCC
>JBBPJL010000683.1:0-14539 GCA_038088675.1 Xanthoconium separans | reverse complement strand
GATATATCAGATTCACCAAGGTGATACAATATTTATAGTCCGGGCATTCCCAGGACTCAACTACGCGGATCGCTACGCCACAATCTACCCAAATCAAAATAAAAGAAATTGTATCATGTGACGCATATACTGAACCAATGACGACAAGGAAACAATCAAGATACATCAAGAAATGGTCAAATAGAAGAAAGGAAATAAAAGTAGACTAGTCCGGCGAATCCGGACACGGACGGATACGGATATGAATACGGATACTCACGGATTGAACACGGATTGAACACGGATTGAACACGGACTGGATGGACGCGGGACGCTATGTTGCATGGGCTCTACCTGTTGATGGAAAGTGGGGGAATTGGATGGTATGAACGTAAGGAGCGAGCAGCTCCTACATCGGGTCGCAGTGGAGCCAATAGGGGAGAGAGCGGGGATAGTTGGGTGAGTTTGTACCTTGTTGGCTTGGCAGGTGGTGCAACCAGAAATATACCGACGAACGAAAGTAGTCATTCCAGGCCACCAGTAGTCCTTTTCTAATGCGGCAACAGTTCGGAAATATCCGCTGTGGCCACTGAGCAGGGAGGAGTGGCATTCCTCAACCAGTTGTTGGCAGAGTAGGAGGTCAGGAATGTAAGCGTGCCCTTTGTAGTAGAGCACGCCGTCTGTGTAGGCCCAATCTGTTGGGTTATTGAACCGGGTGGGCAGGACCTGTTCATGGTCCGTGCTGAGAAGTTTCAGCCTTTCAAGGACCAGAGGGTCTGATGGGGTGGAAGCGAGTAGTTTGGAGCACAATTCGGCGTCAATGGTGCGAATGAACAGCTGCTCTGGAAGGAGTGTCTTCTCCGTATTGTTGGAGGTGGTTTCAACCCCTTCGGGTCACGACAGTGCGTCTGCTGGCCCCATTTGGGATCCAGGGCAGTGTCGGAAGGTGAGGTTATATTCCTGGAGGAACAGCTGCCATCTGGCATGTCGGCAGGATAAGTTCTGAGGTTGCTGAAAATAGGTGAGGTTTTTGTGGTCCGTTAGGATGGTAACCACATGTGCAGTGCCAGTAAGGTAATGTCTCCATTCTTCCAGGGCATGAATGACAGCGAGAAGCTCCCTATCATAGATGTTGTAGTTCCATTCTGCTTTGGAGAGAGTTTTGGATAGATAGGAACATGGGTGGAGATCTCCATTCCCGTCTTTCTGCATTAAAACAGCTCCTGTAGTGACGAGGGAAGCATCGGTCATCAAGGTGAAGGGTTTGGAGGTGTCTGGCATGGTGAGAACCGGTCGTCGCAGAAAGGTATCGTGTAGCCGTTCGAAGGCTTGTTGGTGGGTGGGCGTCCATTCCCATTTGGTAGCTTTCCTGGTGAGATCGTTGAGTGGACAGGCGATATCGGAGAACCCCGGGATAAATTTTCAGTAAAAGTTGCAGAATCCCAAGAAGGAGTGGACTGCCGTTACCGATTGGGGGGGTTTCCAGTCTCTGATGGTGTTGACTTTCGTTTTGTCCATCTGTACTCGTCCATTCCCTACCACCATTCCGAGATATTCTACTTCCTTGGCTGCGAAGGTGCACTTCTCGAGCTTGAGGAAAAGTTTTTGTTCCTCCATGCAGGCTAAGACTCTTCTCGTCCATTCCTCATGTAATTTCAGGTCATTCTTTGAGTGAATGAGGAGGTCGTCCATGTAGATGACCAGCCATCCCTTGGTGATCATGTCGGTGAAGGTGTCATTCATATAGGCTTGGAAGGTAGCAGGAGAATTGCACATTCTGAAGAACATGACAGTTGGCTGATAGAGGCCGTAGGGAGTGATAAAAGCAGCTTTCCACTTATCCGCCGGGTTGATCCGAATATTGTTGTACCCCCATCGTACGTCCATTTTTGTGAAGAGTTCCAACTCATTCAGCTTATTGATAAGATCGCCTATGAGTGGCAGAGGGTAAGCGTTCTTCACCGTTTGGGAGTTAAGGTATTGATAGTCCTGGCAAGGGCGGAGTTTTCTGTCCTTCTTTTGGATGAAGAAGAAGGGGGAGGCTTGCGGGGATTTAGACAGCTCTATTTTTCTGGAAGCAAGATGTTCTTCGATAAACTTTTTACAGGCTTCCTGCTCTGCCAGGTTTAGTTGGTAAGCCTTCCCTCTTTTGGGCAGAAAGTCTTTATTGAGCTCGATTTTGTGGTTGAAGGCTCGTTTAGGGGGTAGTTCGTTTGAGGGTTCTTCGAAGACCTTCTTGTATCGTTCGTATTCTTTAGGAAGTTCCGTTTTCTTTACTCCGGCTTCCTGGGCTAGTTGAGTCGAAAGAGTGGTTCAACGTATCCATTCTTTCTTTGGGAGATATTCTCCCAGTCCTTTCCTCTTGTACAGATGTCGTTCAATTTGATCGTCCATATCAAGTCCCATTGTTACGGAAACCACGATTCACTGGCAGTACCACCGGACCGGACCACTTCATTCTTTTCTTTGCCTTTCCTCGACGGACAGGGACCACGTTTACCTCTAGGCTCTGGCAGAAGCCTCACCACGCATACCAGTACTCAGGGAGTACTACCTTCGTTGTCCTCGTCATAGGACATCCTCAGAGTCGCCATACTCTCGCTTATGGCCAATCAGCGTTCGCCTAGACATCTCGGTCACAGATCATCTAGCAAGACCTACCCTGAAGATGGACACCCGTTCCCATCATATTCCGGAACCTTCCGTTCTTCCCTTCGTTATTCCGTTCCTCGCCGGTTGCAGGAACACAACTCTTCACGACCCGGGCTCACCCTTAGCCCATGTATAGCCATATGGAACTCCGTCCGTATATGGCATTAGATGCGTCTCCGATCATCTGTGGATTCTCGCGCTGATCCTCATCGCCCTGAGACAGCGGATCCCCTTTGATCCTATTTTCCCCTTTCCAATGGAACCCCGTTCTTGACCTTCCATCATGTGTACAGCCCTATGGACCCTATAGCCATATCGGGCACGTTTCTTCCTTTGATCCCATTTGATCCCGTTGATCTGCTTCCGCTCTTCACGACAACAGGATTCCTTTTGTTCCTCTTTGTTCCTTCCCCTTCCGGGAAGCCTGTTTGATCCTTTGGATCACCCTTCGCCCTGATGGTCCGTGCACCATTCAGGATAGTATATATAGAGTTACCTTAGTTCCCCGGTAGCTCTAAGCTAGTTCTACGCCAAGATACCTGCCTGTATCTGTTAGAATCAGCAAGCGAGCGCACAGCCGTGTTACCGCTCATTACGGAATGGTACAGTAGCTCTACAACTTTGTATCTTTTATTCTCTTTGTGCGACGACCATCGCTCGACAGCGATGGCATCGTCATTGTTCTTTGTACACCGTTACTATGCTAGACAGTACTTAACATTTTACTTTCCACCCCAGCACCTCAGTCGTTTCTCCTGTGACGAACGCGACTGAGGTGAGCTGCCCTTTTCTCTTTACACGCAAAACACTCGTACTTACTCGATGTAGTAACTTGCTCGTTGATAGGTGAATATCCCAGTCGTTTCTCCTGTGACGAACGCGACTGAGTAACTTGCTCGTTGATAGCAACGCGTTCGCACCTTATCAGATCCTTTCAGCTTATATAGCCCACCATGTCCATCACTCCCTCATGAAGAAAAAGGCTGCAGAAGCAGAAGCAGAGTTGACCTTGGACTACATCCCTATTCAGTCCTGTTGGAACCCATATGCAGAATCTGAGAAAATGTGGGCTTTCCAAAGGGAGTTCATGGACCACATGGATAAACACATCTGCAATGCAGAGTCCTGCCACTGGATTGACCCTGAGAATGGCCTGTGTGAGGAGAATGGTGTGGCTAATTGGCCAAGCCACTTTGCATGCTGCCACCTGTTCAACATTTGCAAGATGGCAGCCATACATTACTGCTATGCATGTTCAATATGATAGGCATGCTCAAGTTCATCTTAACCCATCCCCCTTCACTACCTATTCCTCCAGGTCCCAGACCATTGTAGGTGATGGGCTGGACTGGGAAGTCCACTGCCACAAGGACTATGATGAGCTGTTTGCTCAGTTCCCACAGCACAGCAAGAGCAACTTCAGATCTAGCTGGTAGGCATCTAGCTCTTTCCAGAAATGGATTGATACATTTCCTATGAAGTCAGGACTGCTTTTGGGGGAGGATTTCCAGAATACCATGGCCATGTTGAAGGTGGCATTGTGTTTGCACCAATGTTCTGCATTTGGTGTGTGCATGACAAGTGCCTTTCTATGGTGGAACGAATGGCACAGTTGGCTCTTTTTGCCCTCAGCTTCCAACCTTCAACATCTTTTGTCTAATAGGCATCATGACAAAGATGTCTTTTATGGGCACCTTGCCACCCACATGGACTTGATCAACAATGACAGTCTTTGCCCTTCCCCTGCTTGTGGGTCTAAACCATATACCAAATAGGGCTTGCTCTACCACCTCATCACCATCCATCACCTGGGAGTCTATGGGTGAGAGAAGGGGGATCCTGGGTGCTGCCTCCGACTGCTCAAGATTCCTACTGGCCTGACACTGTTCACACCCAACCATTTGGCTCAGAAATGTCCATTATCCAAAAGCACCAAGGACTTTCCCTGCTCCATTTTAGGCTGAAAACAATCATGGAAGCAAAATGATAGGGCAAGTTTCTTCTCTGGCCACAAGCCTGACTGATAGCATCAGATACTGACTGATCCTGCATAGCCAAAATCTAAATGCACAAGTTGTTATAAATATTTTGATTGGATAGATAAGCATGTGAAGAAATGCCAGCATACAAATCAAAGGGTCAAAGGCAGCACAACAAGGTAAAGCCTGCCAGTTGATTCTAATCCTTGGGCTCTGAATCCCAATTCTATTGGTAGTTCCACACAGGGTGGAAAACACTGCTGTGCCCTGGCAAGCTGCCAAAAGGTAGTTGTGGATATCCATGAGCACTTGCCTGACAAATGCCACTCAAAGGGATTCAAAATCAGAGAACTTAAGTATTCTCAAGATGCATGGGTCCAAGGCAACTGTTTGAAACCTGGGTGGGCTCATCATCCATACCTGCTCTTTCTACACACTTGTAGAGTGGTTTGTATTGGACTTTTAGTTGGGCAAGCAAATACATAACTTCAACCCCTTGCAACCTGTGGACACATCAACTACCTAACTACATGATTCCACATGCCTCACAAACTGAGTTCAAACCTCACACAGGAATGTTGGTGAAGCCCACAATGCAGGTACCAACTGATGGCATAAGCCTAGTGATCTTAGCAGGCAGTCCACAGGTAGATGGAAGACTCAGGTCATTACCATGACAAATGTGTGGTTCACTCTTCAAGTCAGTTTTCCTAGGCTAACATGAGGTTCTAGGTCAACCAAGCTTTTATGACATTACTGGCAAGAAAGATATATTAAAGGAAGTCTTGCTGCTGGAGATGGCAGGAATGGCAGGAAACACACCACAGTCAGGGTCACTGTGTAAAGATTGGGTGGATCACTCAACCCACCACTGTTACAGTTTTACGGTTCACCAGCAGTACCACTGGACAGGACCACTTCATTCTTTTTCTTCACCTTTCCTCAATGGACAGGGACACCATTACCTTCAGGCTCTGGCAGAAGCCTTACCCTCATGACAGTACTCTGGGAGTACCACCATCATCATCGTCCTCACCCATGGACATCCAGAGTCGCCATACTCTTGCTTATGGCCAAACCCTTGCTCTCTAGACATCTCAGTCATAGATGGTCTAGCAAGACCCTTCCTGAAGATGGACACCCACTCTTTGTTATGCTTACTGTGAGCCGATGCCCTAGCGAAGTTAGTTGCAACCGTTCGTGAGAGGAGAAGTGAGGTGAGCAGTGATACAACCTAGTGTACTGTGAGCCAGCTGGCCCAGCCAAGTATTGTCCGATGATACAAAGAGGTCAAGCACAGATGTGTGAGACTGAAGCGGAGTCTTGAGGGTACAAGTGCAAGCTAATGCCTTGAAGAGCCAGAAGACAAAGGTCGTGAAATAGAGGCGATGTCAAGAGTGGACGAGACTCAAGAGGGTTCCCTCTACCAGTACACAAGTAAGCGAGAATATGGTTGCGAGTATGAGGGCACTGAAGTGCAGTATGAATACAGGCAGGTATTCTGGCATAGAACTAGCTTAGTGTTATGCTTACCATGACAACTGGAGTAAACACAGTTGTGGAGGGTGAAACAAAGAGGAAGCAGTGTTCTGTTTGATAGTCGTCGACTTAAGCTAAGCAAAGTCAATGATGTTGCACTCAACCCAAAGAAAGGGTCCTCTTGTGACGACACAAAGTCCTAGTTCTTTGCAAGAAAGGAGAAAGAGACACAAGCGAGAAGAAGGGACTTCGAGCTAGTGGAACTCCAGCTAAATGCAGTATGAATTGCATAGAACTAGATTAATGTTACAGGGTACAAAGCTCAAGTATTTATATGATGAGGAATTTAGCACGGACCATCGGGTCCCATAGGAAAGGTAAAATGTTCCACTAGTTGGAACGTCTAGGGCGAAAAGGAATCGGAAGGAAAAACAGGGTTCCGCTGTCTGGAAGAGCGGAACGTCAGCAAGCAGAACAAAAAGGGAGTCATACTCAGCGAGAGTTGCCAAGTGACAATACATTGTCGTATGGGAGAAGTCAGAAAGACATCAGATGAGAACAGTCCGATCGTGAGGAGAGAATGAGTCTGAAGTAGAGGAAAGAAAATAAACATGCCGTAAGTAAAACCATAACACTTAGAGCTACAACCGACCAAGTGTAACTCTATATATACTGTAGACTGATGGTGCATGGACCATCAGGGCAAAGGGTGATCCACGAAGGATCAAAAGGAGTTCCATTGTCATGAAGAGCGGAAGAGGATCAACAGAATCAAAGGATCAAAAGATGAAATGTGCCCTACATGGCTATAGAGTCCATTGGGCGATACATGTGATGGGAGATCAAGAACGGGATCCCATCAGGAACTAAAGAAGGATCAAAAGGAACTCCGCTGTCTCAGGATGATGAGGATCAGCGTGAGGATCACAGATGATTGGAAACGTATCTATTGCCATATGTGGACAAGGGGTTCCACTCAGCTGTACAGTGGCTGAGGGTCAGCCTGGGTCGTGACAAGTTGTACTCCTGCATCTGGCAAGGAGTGGGATAACGAGGGGAAGGCGGGGTGTTCTGGGATTGGTTAGGAATGGGTGTCCATCTTTAGGGTGAGTTGTGCTAGACTGTCTATGACCGAGACATCTAGAGGATCAAGGGTTGGCCATAAGCAAGAGTATGGCAACTCTTGGTGTGTCCAATGATGAGGATGATGATAGTAGTACTCCCAGAGTACTTGTACAAAGGGTAAGACTTCTGCCAGAGTCTTGGGGTAATGGTGTCCCTATCCATTGAGGAGAGGCAAAGAAAAAGAATGAAATGGTCCGGTCTGGTGGTACTGCCAGTGAACCATGGTTTCCATAACACTCTTAGCCAATCACAGAGACCTCCATCTTCCCCTCATTATCCCAACTCTTTCTGAGCAGGAGTACGACACGTCATGACCTCAGGCTATACTTATAGCCACTGTACAGCCATGCAGAACCCCTTGTCTGCATACAGCACTAGATACATTCCTGATCATCTGTTGATCCTGTCGCTGATCCTCATCATCCCGAGACAGCAGATCTCCATTTGATCCTTCTTTAGTTCCTGATGGGATCCTGTTCTTGATCTCCCATCACATGTACGCCCAATGGACTCTATAGCCATATAGGGCATGTTTCATCTTTTGATCCTTTGATCCCGTTGATCCTCTTCCAATCTTCACGACAGCAGGACTCCTCTTTGATCCTTCCATTCCCCCCCATTGTGGAAAGCCTGTTTGATCCTTCAGGATCACCCTTTACCCTGATGGTCCATGCACCACTCAGAATAGTATATATAGAGTTACACTTGTTCGGTTGTAGCTCTAAGCTAGTTCTACGCCAGAATACCTGCTTGTATTCATACTGCACTTCAGTGCCCTCATACTCGCAATCCTATTCTTGCTCACTGGTGTACTGGTGATAGGATCCCTCTTGAGTCTCGTCCACTCTTGACATCACTATCGTTTCATGACCACTTTGTCTTCTGGCTCTTCAAGGCATTAGCTTGCACTTGTACCCTCAAAACTCCTCATCGGTCTTGCACTTCCATGCTTGACCTCTGTTATCCAGGATGGTACTCGGCAGGGCCAGCTGGCTCACAGTACACTAGGTTGTATCATTGCTCATCTCTCTCAGACTCTCGTGAACGGTTGCGACTAACTTCGCTAGGGCATCAGCTCGCAGTAAGTGTAACAACCACCACTCCACTTGGATGCCTCCCAAAGCATCAACAAGCTGAACAGTTTGTTTATTTCTGTCTGGGTAACCAGTTTGATTCATAATACCTTGTGACAAGCAGTATGTACAAGTTCCAGGAATACATGCTCAAGGGAACTCCCCTCTCAGGGGGAATATAAGGAGAAGTTGGATTTGAAGAATGCAGAATTCAGAATATGACATTAGTGTTAGTCACCTATAAATTCATCCATACAATGTTTCTTTGCTCTGGGAACAACCAAAAGGGTATCACCATCATCACATAACTGCTTGTACACATCCTGGAGAAGCCTGTGAATCTGTGGATAAGAAACCTGCCCATTCTGTGCATATGCATTGTGGATCATCTGCCTCCACTTCTGCAGTAGGCCAAAAATAGGCTTGAAGTATGGGTGCAAGTTGGTGAGCATGACATTATCATGGAGTTCATTGATGAAATTTCCCTTTGTGAGTTTTGAAAACATGAAGTCTTGTTCAAAAGCACGCTCTGCCTAGAGATAGCAAAATATTTCCTTGAAGGTTTGATCTCAGTGAAGGAAATTGTTTGGACCACTATAGAGACAGCAAATCCAAACCAGGGTGTAAAATAAGGATTCTAGATCATCTTTAGTGGTATGTTCTATGGCTTTACTAATTGATTTTCAAGAAGAGTTTGCCTCAATGAGATTAAGAATATGCAAAGACAGAAATGGTAATGTGCCCTAAGATTCCATTAGAGGAATATTTCTTAGGGGTGGATATTTTGGACTCATAATACTGGCTGATGTGGTTGTTGAAGTCAACAATCCAACCCCTCTGTTTAGGTTGATTTTGTTCTGGCATTATAGACACAGCAGGGCTTGCTAGTGGTAGGAAGGTTTTCCCAAGGGGTGGGTAGGAGCAGGGTTCATACCCCATCATTAGGAAGAATGGGGTTTGTTTGGTGACTGAATGTTGGGTGGAATTGTGGTGATATTCAGCAGTAGTGAGGAGGTCTGCCCATTTGTAATTACTATACGTAGTAGTTGGTCCATGCGCATGTACCCATAGTATATAAAGCCCCAAAGTAGGGCAGGAGGACCTCAGTCTTGTCCTCTTGTGTTGTCCCTCACAACTGACTACAGACTCATAGTTCCCTCTAAGTCATAAGCCTAGTGATTAGTGACCTGAGACAACTCTAGCCGGTTGTTTGGTCGTTTCAAGAGCTGACAATGAGTTTGATTATCAGGCCTTGCATGGTACAACACTCAAGTCTGGGGCTTGTACATCTTTCAAATTGCAATGGATAGTATGTTTGTCAACCTTCTTCATTGATGCTGTTTCTCACACTCATATTTATAGTCATTATAATGAAAAGGCTATAAGCTTTGACTGAGAAATCCTAACAGGTGGATGAATGCAGGCAGACAACTGGATAAATGAGACAAACCTCATCCAAGTTTGCTTCTGCATTCGGCATCAACAACAGTAGAGGTGGTGAGGTGTGACCAAGGTGAGAAAGGGTACTAACTGAGTGGTACAAACAAATAAGCTAGTCGTGGTAGCTGCAGATATGGTGCATTATCAGAACATAGGCCTCACAGTACATAGAACATTGATAACTGACTAACTCTGTTCAAGGAAAATCCATGTTAAGGTGAACACAGTTGTGAATGAAAGCCAGTAGTTTGTGTTTGCATGTCTGGTGACTGGCAAATGGGGTAATTGAGGAAGCAAGGCTGGAAGGGGGGCTAGGGTGGGACTCACAAGATTCAGTGCATTGTTTGGCATTAGGTTTGGTAGGCAATGCACTTTGTCTCTCTCTTCACTTGAATGGTTATTGTCATATCCCAGAAAACCTCTAAGTCCAACCCCGAACCCCAAAGCCTCAAACTCCGTTGCCCCGCACCGAACCCCGTCTCAGTCACTTCGGACTTTCGCTACTCCGCTCAGAGTTTACCTTCAAGTATAAACTCTTCTTTACTTCACTCCTCTTCTTTCGTACTAGTATACATTTTGTTCTCGTAACTAATCTGTGCCCCACCTATTGTTGCACCGCCCCGACAAAGTGCAACCCCGAGCACAGCTCCAGCTTTTCGATTACCGAACATTCTTGACTTCGCGTACTTACTAAGATCCTTTGTCATAACCCTGAATGTATTCTATTCAGTTCCCTGAGTATTTAGACCTCCGTACTCTGTACCTTCGGACTTCAGTTCAAATATCAATTTAGTTCACTCAACAACTCCGCTTGAGTCTTTGACTCTCTTCTGACCTCGCTACTCGACTTTGTTGCTTGCAACGTGAAGTCCCTTCCCTTGACTCTACATCCCCAAACTCCGATCCCCGAACTCCGTAACCCCAAACCTATTAAGAACTCCCAGTAAGGGCGTGACGTTCCAACCGAATCGTCTTCACCAAAGGTTCACTATGAAACTCCGGCGCTCCGGAGTTTCATCGGAGTTGATCGGTAACCCCAAATCACCAACTTAACAGTATATTCGAACTCCTCTTGCTGAGAGTTCCCCCATGACTACCCGTACCCACGCCTCCTGCTCCAGTGTACTCCAGACTGCCTTTGGCAGCTCTCGAGCCATACCTGGAGATTTCGTTAGTCTCACTCGCTGCCCCATGCCCTCTATTTCTTCAAGATGGCGCCCGCTATCTCCTTTAACCCCCCTTCCCCAAGAATCTCCAGACAGCCCGCATTTTGAAGTCCTCCCCGACACAGATCAACACACCGATACTCTGCTCATCGGGAGCAGAGATGGAGGAGGAGGTGGTGGTGACGGAGGTGACGACGGCGGTGATAACGACCCACCATCAGACAACTCCAACTCTCCCCCAAGTACCCCGCGCCTATTCGGGCAAGACCTCGATGATGAAGAAGCCCCAAATAACGTACCTCTCGGTTTCGAACCTTTCAATCAGCTCGCAGAAGCCATTCGTGATATGACCCGTCAAGCACTTCGTCATAAGTCCTCTGGTGACTCAAAGACCAAGGTCTGAGAGCCTGACACCTTTGACAGGTCGGACCCAAAGAAACTCCGCCCCTTCGTCGTGCAGTGTGAGCTGAATTTCCAAGCCAACCCCAAGTCCTATCGACAGGACTGAAACAAGGTCACATTCGCCCAATCGTACTTGAAAGGGATGGCCCTAGATTACTTCAAGCCAGACTTGCTCGGAGATACACCACACTTTCGGCACCCCCTCTGGATGGATGACTGGGAATCATCCATCTACGAACTACAAATCAACTTCGGTCCGCATGACCCCGTCATGGAGGCTGAAACCCAACTCGAACACCTCCGTATGAAGGATACCCAGCGTATCTCCAAGTACATCATTGAGTGGAATCACCTCGCGAGCCAAGTCCGAGAATGGGGACCCAGTGCACTCCGTCGGAGTTTCTACAATGGACTTCCAGACCGAATCAAAGACGAGCTCACCTGTCAAGGGAAGCCCGACAACATTCAAGACCTCAGGTTGCTGGTGCAGCAGATCGACCATAGGTACTGGGAACACAAGGAGGAAATCTCCAGAGCCACCAGAACCTCTGGATCAAGTACCAGTAACAACAATAACAACAAGGGGTCGAACTCCGGTTCGACCAACAACTCCACGTCAAACTCCGGCAGCAAGCCCACCCATGATTCTAAGGAGTCAAAAGGAAAGGCCGCTGTTGTGACAACTCCAAAGCCCGATATCTCGTCGAAATTAGGCAAAGACGGCAAGCTTACTGCTGAAGAGTGTAAGCGATGCTTCGACAATAAACTCTGTATGTTCTGTGGTCAGGCAGGCCATGTCGCGAAGGATTGCCCAAAGTCTATGTCAAAGGCTTCCAAGGTGTGCACTGCAAAGACCGCAACTCCAGACACTAAACCGGAGGTCTCTACGGAGACAAAAAAATAGTCCGCGACCTCCCAAACTCCGCACAAACTGGAGGTTGCGTTGACCCTACTCGTGCACTAAAGGAGATTCGTCTCAATGCATCTGCTCTCTTAGACCCCCATTCCCTTATGCCTTCAGTCTCTATTATCTCATATGACATCCCCGATTTCCCCGCGCTTGTAGACTCTGGATCCTCCGATTGTTTTATAGATACATCATTCGTTAATAAACATCACCTTCAAACCTACCCCGTAACCCCGCTACAACTCCGCCTCTTCGATGGAACGACCAACTCCACTATCACTCAAGCTATCAACCTCTCCGTCCGTTTTAAAACCGGTGATATCACTCCGTCGACATTTTATGTCACTCCGCTGGATGGATCATGTTCCCTTGTTCTAGGACACAACTGGCTTACCTGCTTCAATCTGTTGATTGACTGGGTCTCGAGCAGTATATCGTTCCGAACACCTGAAGGTGCCATGCCAACAACCCCGAGCTCAACCCCGATGCCTTCGGACTTACCCCCGACGGCCAACCCTACCCCCGATCCACCGAGTTTCTCTGACCACAAGGCCCCACCCATCGTGCTCATCAGTGCACCTGTGTTTGCACTAGCATGTCGCCTGGAAGGCTCTGTACAATTCAGCATACAACTCCGCCCCGAGGACACCAAACTCCGCTCCGCTTCAGCAAACCCCGATCCACTTCAGCAAACCCCGATCCCTCAGCCAACCTCTCCGAAGTCCCTTCAGAGTATCATGATTTCACCAATGTGTTCAGTAAGAGCAAAGCTTCCAAGCTCACTCCACATTGCGAGCATGACCTAAAGATCGACTTAGAAGAAGGAGCATCTCCTCCCTTGGGCACCACCTACTCACTCTCCCCCTCCGAACTTGAGTCGCTCCGCACGTTCCTAGATGAGCATTTAGCTATGGGTTTCATTCAACCTTCCTCCTCCGCTCATGCTGCTCCGGTCCTCTTTGTCCGCAAGAAGGACAGGTCACTCCGCCTCTGCGTCGACTTTCGAGGACTCAACAAGATCACGAAGAAAGACCGCTACCCCTTACCCCACATCTCCGACCTCTTGGACACCCCCAGTCGAGCCAAGATCTACACCAAACTCGATCTCCGCCACGCCTACCACTTAGTCCGCATTGCTGACGGAGATGAGTGGAAAACATCTTTTCACACTCGCTATGGCTCTTACGAGTGGCTAGTAATGCCCTTCGGACTTACGAATGCCCCCATGGCATTCCAGCGGTTTGTCAATACCATCTTCGCCAATCTACTAGATGTTTGCGTTATAGTCTACCTGGACAACATTCTCATCTACTCCGAAGACAAGGCCTCCCACAAAGAGCATGTCAGAGAAGTACTCCACCGACTCCACAAACACGGACTTTACGCCAAACCTGAGAAATGTGAATTCCACACTACATCCACAGAATACCTTGGTTATTACTTATCTCCGAACGGACTTACGATGTCCGCCGAGAAGGTCAAGGCCATCCAGGATTGGCCCGAGCCTCGTAAGGTCAAGGATATTCAGTCTTTCTTAGGTTTCGCCAATTTTTATCAGTGTTTCATCCACTCCTACTCCGATATCGTCATTCCTTTGACTCACCTTACTCGCAAAGGTACTCCTTGGGTATTCTCAGACGACTGTCGCTCCGCCTTCAACCACCTTAAAGATGCCTTCACCTCCGCTCCCATTCTTACTCATTGGATGCCCGACGCTCCTCTCATAGTAGAAACTGATGCTTCAGATTATGCCATCGCTGGCATTCTCTCACTCCAATGTGCGGACTCCAATGTCCACCCTGTCGCGTACTACTCGCGGACTTTGTCTGCCCACAAGCTCAACTACAACACCCATGATAAAGAACTACTCGCCATTCACGAAGCCTTTCGGACTTGGCGACACTACCTCGAAGACTCTGCAACCCCGGTCGACGTCGTCACAGATCACAAAAACCTTGAGTACTTTGCAACCTCCAAACTCCTGACCCGACAGCAAGCCCGCTGGTCGGAGTTTCTCTCGCAGTTCAACATGGTAATACGCTTTCGTCCTGGAAAGCTTGGAGCAAAGCCTGATGCCCTCACTAGACGCTGGGACGTCTATCCCAAAGAGGGGGATAGGGACTACGCTCGAGTCAACCCCCACAACTTTCATCCAGTTTTCACCCAGGAACAGCTCACATCGTCCCTAAGAGCTACAGTCTTAGCGGACCCTGTACTCCACGCCAGTACCATGTTCGATGTCGAAAGACTACATAACGACATCTTATCTGCACTCCCCTCAGACCCATTGGCTTCAGTCCGCATGTCCGATACAACCCCGATAAACTCCGATTCTCG
>JBBPJL010000682.1:0-14540 GCA_038088675.1 Xanthoconium separans | reverse complement strand
TGAGAGGGGTCGAGCCTGCCAATGTGACTGACGTTGTTCATGAGACGGAGACGCTCTATTTTCGTTGATAGTTGGATCCCTTAGTGTGCTCCTAATCTACAGGTCAATCCTCGCGCTCGGGAGAAAGCTGAAGGACAAACCTATGGGATTGGGCGGCGGGAGCGTTCAATTTGCGATTCTCCCTTACCTGTCCGGCTTTTGGTAGCAACGTCGGAGACAGTTTAACTGGTGAGCTGGATATCGGGCCAAACGTCAGGAACAAGCATGCCTGTGCAGAGCCTGGGATGCAGACCTATTACGGAACGACTGGCTAGTTGCGCCATTCTGATGTGTGGGGAGACTGGGCTTGGGTATATTCCGACTCGAATTCATCTTTCCGCTTTCCGCTTCAGAGGCACATATTTCCTCGATCACATGGCGACTGATTGGGGAGAGAGGGGAGCGACAATGACCGCTATCAAGGGGGGAACCATAGCTGGAGGGACTGCGTAAGTAAGAGAGTTGATGGTTGGTGTTTAGAACCAACAGTACCTCTTCTCCGCTGACGTGTCGTCGGGGTTGCCATCATCCGGAACAACGCGCAAAATATCGCTATCCAATAGCATGCTTGCCGAGATTTCAGTTCGAGATCCATGAACAGCATTGTGCGAACGTCTCGCCGTATTCGAGACGACGAAAGAGCTTTGTTCAACGTATTTGCATTCTTCTGAGATATTCCATCGCATTTCGGTGGCCAAACAGAGGACTTCGTAGCGCTTGACCTGGTGAAGTTGATCATGAGAGTATGCGAGAGCGTAGGTGGCACTTACGGTCAACTGTCGAGCTCCATAAGTAATGAGGGCACCATGCGGTAATCCGGTTCCCGCTTTCCCGATACCTGACGCAGATGATGTTGGACATGAAATTAAAGTGGATTCGATCCCTTACAATATTGACCCTGCGTAGCAGGACAAGATAGCCATCAGAATAAGATGTATGTGGGGGGAAAGAACGCTCTTACCTCTAAAAACGCCCGCGCAATGAACTGAGGTCCACCGTATGCCTCTGACAATGGTATTGCAAAATCTGGTATGACGTTGTCCGATACAAGCACCTTGCAGAACATGGACATGGCTTAGTGAACCTCTGGCATGATTCAGCATTGCTTGGACCTACCCATATGAGTGGAAGCGGAGCTCCATACAACATGACATCCCTTGTACTTTTTCGGGCATGTTCAGAGAACTGATCACGTCGCGAAAGTTCGTGCTCTCTTAGAGAAAAGGTTTCTACGTGGTTCTCTGTGGTAAACAAGGTGCGACAGTCGATCCTTGGGCTCGTCCCTTTCTTGAGAGGAGAAAGATTCGGTTTGTCCAGCCTGAATGGCAACATCGAGAATGTGGAGAAGGACGGGTACGGGAAGTGATTCGGAACCCTTTAACCGCTCAATGAACTCATAAATATCATACCCTTGAATGCGACGACTGACAGGATTAGAATCCGGGGAACTTGACCGCATTAATCGCCGAGCCGAATTAGCCTCAACACCGCCCGGTTGGTACCGAGCAATATCCACCCCAGCCTCCACTCGGCGTGGTCACTATCAAGGAGTATCCGGACCAAAATTGGTGTGGCGCAAATGGACTTGCCCAGGTAAGGTTATTTGTGAACCTTCCCTTGTCCTCGCGGTTTACATGTTGTAGTCCAAAATGGAGAGAAAGTTTCGATCTGCGCAGCCACAGGCCCATGATGATTCAACGTTTCATGCGACGGTGGGTCGTGCAACCTGAACACATGTCGTGTCTGGGAATGGACTTGGCAGCTTGAACACATGAACCCAGGGCCAAGGGCAGTAGAAATCTCGCAACCTCAGAAGTCCGTTACAGCCATTATTGTGTGCTACGACTGAATGCTCAAGTCGACCCCAAGATACCGAGCCTTCTCGTATGATACTTGCTCAGCTGACGAATGCTCTCTGCAGGTCTTTCTAAAAGTCTGTAGCAACTGTAATCCTCCCTCTGGTACCACTGAGCAGTGCCGGCCCGGTGAACTCGTAGATGCGAACAACCTAACTCTAACTTCACCGGTAGATTGAAGTTATTCCGGACCTCGAAGCTTCAACGAAGTTGTCCAATGTCTTTTGATCAATCACCATGATACCAGTCACCTCCACGGGAATGGAAGCTATGTGACCCTGATCAACTTCACATCGCTACGCGCCGATTAATGATCCATCGATATCCGGGTGCCTGGGATACAAACGTGCCAACGTGATCCCGAACCGAATCACAGATGTGCGAGATATTATAGTTGATCATCACTGGTGCGTTGGTTACTCGACCTTGCATGATGGCACGATGAATAACTGTTGTCGCTAGCTTGTTAGTGGTCGTCTTCTCCAGTTTGCAAACCTGTTTCCGCGAGAGTTGACCGGATAATATGACTTAGAGCTGCCATCAAACAAGTCTCTTTCCCTATTGGTCGCATAGACGCAAATTTGATGTTGACATTGTTTTACGACGTTAGCAAGTGCAAACCTGTGCAATGGAAGTCGGATGGTATGCTTCACTTGTTTCACCTTTTTTTCATCAGCTGTTGTTTATTCTTGTCCTTATCCACGTGGGAGGAAGTGTGGAAATCAGACACTTAGCTCCACAACCGAACAAGTGCCAACTCTGTCTATTCATTCGTCTTGTCCACTCCAGGGTGGCACCGTTCATCGCAGGGTGCGTTATGCGCAGAGCTGCTCCGAGTCATCGCTCACGCCGCCTCTAGGATGGGACCAAGGTGAAGTCAGTTTCAGTGAGCGAGCACACCCGAACATCGCTCATCTTGGCTACCATGAGGGACGCATCCATCTGGAGTGATGCAGAAGGAGAGGAAGGACGATGAATTGACTGGGATCGTCCTGCCTCATCATAACTTGGTTCGCGCTTGGTAACATTCACAGGGCCATAATCTCTTGGCGTGTACGGTACAATACTACAACATGGTGTAACTCAAACGAATCAGACCGTGATCTCACCCATAACTCAATAGCCAGGCCGGGGCGACATGCTCGCGAGACGTGGACCATTGGCTCCTAGCCTCGCTGTCAGACTGCGCGGCGATCTTTCGTAGTGACGTGGTGCAGGGGACAACAGCGTGGATTGTCGTCCACTGTTCGGCGCAGCCCGGTCCAGGTCCTTATGAAGACCTCCAAGCAATATTTTGAGCATGTATTCAGTGTCAAAAACACCGTGCTCAGGGTCGTATGGAGTGCTGTCAACAAGATCCTGTCCAAGGTTCAGCGATCCATCGCATGCGTCCAACAAACGGTGAAACGTACCCTAATCTTGTAGCGCGTCACAAGGTGATCGTCTAGCATGTGCAGCAATTCGGATGCAGCAGGGTCTGTGCCAATTTGCACGAACTGAATTCCAAACATGTCCTGCTTGACGTGGTGGCGGTCAAGGCGGTGCGCGGCATCAACGATGACTCTCTCGAGTTCGTCTTGGTCAGCTACTCGCATAGTCGTGATCCGTGAGCAAACGCTAACAGATATACATCAACCACAACTCACTCGGGAGACCATCAGTGATTACGAGGACGGTAATTGGCTCATGAGTAGACCGTTCCTGCTCGATAAGAGGCACGTAGTGGTTGATGATCTGGCCGAGCTTCGCACCAGTCGGGGTGTCCTCCCCTGGGATGTCGGTTAGGACCTCGTCGAGTATGCACATAAATGACACATGCCTTCGGGCGGCACTTGGTTGAACAAGGCTTGTATTTCTGTCCTCGACTGCATCACAATCATTTCTCAATTTCCTTTGAAGAGAGAAACGATAATCACCTGCATGTTTGGAGCATAGTCATCCCAATGCATAAAGTGGATATCGATCCCTTTTGATCCATACCGGTTCGCAATGTCCACAATGCCGGCAAGAGCTTCCCGGGCTTGCTCCCAGAGATTACCTTCTTGCATCTACTAGACACATCAATGAATCGCCCCAAACTACAAATAGATCTACTCACAGACATTGAGTCGTCGATGACGATGACAGTCTTGATCTCACTACGACGGATCAACAGAGCGGAAAGGACTACTGAAGAGATACGCACGCCAGTCTTCTGAGGTCAGCTTCTCTATCAAAGTCAACGCATTCGGGAATGAAGCGTGGTATGTCACTCTCGACGAGGGTCATGTTGAAAACATTCGATTTTGTTCTGACCGTCGATCTTTGCGCGCGCTGCTGGGCAAGGACCACCGTACCCTGAGCAAGAACGCCTTCTTTTTCCACGGGAGCGAATCCCCAGCGAAGCTGCGAAGCGCACACAAGCACTTCATAGTTGGCAATCTGTGATCAAACTCAGTTCAAATTCATGGCCGAGCACGAAAGACGCGTACAATGTGCTCTTTGCCAGCGTATCCGATGACGGCGCCAGCGAACTGGGTACTCGCTTTACCGATGTCTGCCGATATACCTGTGAGTCTGAAATTCACGGAGATCAACCACTAATAGCCTACGAAGGCTGCCTTCCAAAAGAGCACGGGCGATGTACATGGTACATCCATTGCGATCTTCCCCAAATGGAACGGCATTGTCTGGAATCTGGTTGCCCTCGGTCAGAACCTGGACATGGATGTCAATCACGACATCGACAACACGCGATACAGAGCGAAGCCATACCCAGACCAGAGGGAGCGGAGAACCATGCTTTTTGAAGTATTCAGTGCTGTTACGAGCGGCTTCGAGCCACTCCTCCTTGTGAACGACAGAGCGGGATTCGACTACGGCAGGATTGGTGGGGCGGCTGCCAAACTCTGAAATCGTCCTCGTCCTCTCGGCGGTCACCGTCAGAGATGAAAACCCTGCGGACGCCGACAAGGGCGAACTCTTGCTAACGGTGGTTGCAAGGGAGCCGTGCTTGTTGTGTCCGAGCTTGCGCAAACCCGAGAAGGACATGATAGTGGTCAGGAGCGAGAGTGAGGATCGTTGACCCAGGCATCCTCGACATTTTATATGGCTACATCTTGCTGCCTGGACTGAAGAGTATGGCCTAGAGGAACCAGATGCCGCACATCAAACACGATGCACCCCTTCCTCAATGGGCACCCCAGTTATAAGAAAAAGCGGAAACCCCAATATACAACACGATCAAGGTTTCCATTTTGGGTCTTTGCTCGTGTTCGTGTATTTCCGTGTTCATAACTTCTCGCCCTCCCCTACAAAAACTTGCTGGCTTCTACCGGGCCAGCACATCCAGGACGCAAAGAAGCAAACTTCTTTCTGTGACATGCATGGTAGGCCCAAGTCTTGACACGACGTTATCGCATCGCCAGGTGTGTCCTTATTGCCTTCTCGGACGCACGATCAATCTGTGAATCATGATAGGGTATCTCTCTTCGAGCCATCCAAATTAACGTCGGAGAAATGGAGGCGTTGATATTGTCCTGCTTACTCGCGAGGGCACGAAGCTGCAGTATGTATAGTCCTCCCTGAAACGTGTTCATTGTATGCGAGCTCATCTGAAGCCCTTGACCCTCCACTGGCCACCTTTTCCCACCTGCCATCGATAAGCTGGACGGAACGATTCGCTGCGACACTTGGCCGCCCATCCAGCCAGGTTTGCTCGCTCTGACGTTACATCTAGGGCCAAGGGCACTAGAGACTTCGCAACTTTGCGCACCGAACCCTACCGCAACCGTAGCCAGTATGCCCTACGACTATATGCTCAAGCAAGATACGGTGTTTCGATGGTACTAAGCAGCTGTCGAACGTCCCCCAGCTCTTGCCTACACCTCTTTGGTACCACTGAGCAGTGCTGGCCTGGTGAAATGGTACCTCCCGGATGCGAGCAACCTAAGTCTAACCTCGCCGGTAGATTGTTATTCCGAAGTTGCTTCAGGGGAGTTATCCAGTGACTTTCGATCAGTCACCATGATACAAGTCACCTGCACGGTCATGGAAGCTTTATTCCCGATTAACTCGACATCATTTCGTGATCCATCGATATCTGGGTGCCTGGAGGGTGAGGGTGCCTCGGGGAGCATCATGATGCACGTCGCAGAACGTGCTATTTAGTTCAGGCGAGTGGGATATACATGTGCCACTGATCCCAAATTGAATCGCAGTCGCGCATGATATTATACACGTTGGTCACCCTACTGGCCCTTGCAGATACATCCCGAATCATCATCGGTACGTTGGTTACTCGAGTTTATATAAACCGGATCGTAATACATGGTACCGTCAATGATCAGACGGGTCTCTTAGCCGTAATATTTTCCTTGTGCAATCTACTCATTTTCTCTTGCACACGAGTCTCTGTTACATGTCTTTTTTCATTTACATTGAAGATATGTATGCCTTCAAGTTGGCCGATTTAAAAGCTGTGGGAAAGTCGGTGCAAGCCTTGACGACCAGAACCTCATCCGACTCAAAACTCCATTATATTACGAGACACGTTTCAATCTTTCGCTCGCATGTCCTCTTCTATCTTTGACGACGATCCTCCCTCCGACTTAACTTATGCTGTCAACCACATCTTTGCGCCAAACTCTCATCCGGAAGAGGATGGCAAGACCAAGTTAGCGAACGCTTCTACGCTACTTCATGTAGTGCGCCTTGCTGCTCGCTCTTATCACAAATACATAGACGATGATTACAAACATCATTGGTCTCAAGTCATTAAGATGCTGGACAACTTGAAGGTCCCAAATGATCTTCCCACTAAGGATGACCTATTCGCCCTACTTTATGGGATGAAGGCCGGAGGTTGGCTCTAAAGTTAAATATCGTTGTATTTACTGAGGACCCACAGATGTGATCATATTTCCTGTTACGACTTGTGGTGTCATATTGCGGAGACGTGAATATTTTACTCTGTATGAACCACTCAATATTCGGACCCGAGAGGGACAATACTCGCATCCTGAGTTCGCCTTCGGGATTCCAAATGAAACATTCAACAGTGTTGTCCACCGACACAATCTGGCGCATTATTCCAGCATCGAACAGTTTCTTACCGACATACAAAGCGCTGGCGGTCTTCTTGAACCCAAACGCATTACCAAACATCTTGGTATCAACCAACGTACCCCTCATGACAAATCTAATCTTTGGTGGTCTTGCTCGGAGCAGTGGCTTTCCATCAGAATTGTCATCCAATCTTCGCTCGATCATTCCCCTTTGGGCAATATGCCATACAAGTCATTCATGTTATTCTTGATGTCCAATCTTGCAAACCATGCAGCCAATGGTGTTTTTTCTAGCTTTCTGATCCATTCAATGTCAGCCAAGCTCCTCAGACGCTTGAAGAAACTTTCTTCTGTCCCCCAGTGGCTTTGTGACGCAGTGTTGCACACTTGCGCCAATATTTCGCTGACCCTTGATCAGAGATGGCAAGGGTTACAGGCTACTCAACGCCCACTATGGTATCCTTCTCTTCTCGTTGTTCCCGATCCTGCAAGAGATATCCAGATCTCCCTCCCCCATCTTCACGAGTACATCTCGACCTCTCTTGTGGATCATCACAATTCCACATATATACCATTCCCCTCCAATGATCAGGCCCAGGAGGCCTTTGGTACCTTTCGTGGCGTTATACAGGCTGTTTGGGACAACATCAATGAGCAGGTTGCTTATGCCAAAGATGTTGATGAAGCATGTGAACACCTTGAACACTTGGTGCATCAACATCGTTCGGTTGCATTGGACACATACCAACACGGAAAGGCAAACAAGAGATATTTCTCCACAGATCCTGACCATCTCTCTGTCATTCTCTTGACAATAGTTGAGCTCTGGGTCGCAATTGACAAGCTTGTTGTCAAGCAAATTCCCTTTCTTGCAGATTACTCTCCAGAGGTACCCTCTGATCTCCTTTCGATGATCCACCTACATGATTCTGTCAGCATCTCCCGTTTTTGCTGTGCACTCCAATATATCGTGGCTCGTCATGGTGACGCATACCCTGGATTGTCGGTGTTCTCAAATCAATTCACAGAACACAGTTTCCCCGTCCGTTACTACGATAGTTCCCTACATCTCCAGCATCTCAAAGCTTGCATTGGAAGTGCTTTACCTCTTCAGCCTTTACTTGCCAAGACTGTGGTATTCGAACTGCAATGTCCAGCATTCTTTGATATTTGGCGTTCGGTCACATATTGGATCTCTGGCTTCGGAAAAATCAAGCATGTAAAGCTATCTGGAGACACTCAAGTTCGTCAACTTCCAGCACTCCAATCTTTCGTTCGATCTACTCGCATGCGCTCTCTCTCTCTATTTGCAGGCGGAACTGCTCAACAACCTTGGTATAGATTATACTATGCTTATAATTACAGAGGGGCTTCGTCCTTTATGGACTCACTACTGGGCACTTTCGGACGTGCATACAAACTGCCAAGTGGACCATACATGGAATCAAAGATGGACAAGTACCTTGGCGATACCACACATACGTCCAACGAGGTATTGGCTGCCCAGAACAACTGCCATCACAATCTATCTTTGCATGAATTTGTTGCATTCGCACACGTGCGGAGTGGTGGTTCTCTTCAATGGTTCAACATTTTGCGGGAGCTGCGGGGTAGAACCCTCGACTTTCGTCGTGAGGAGGTTTATCTGTTGCTGACTCAGGCTGCTACTCAAGTCGGCCCCCTTGATAGTACTGGGGGGCTCTTGTGGCACCAGGATCTTGAAGATGCTTCATTCTGCCATGCGCTACTAGACGAGCTCCGGAGCTTATTTATCGACATTGGAGTGGGCTCAATGGACGGACCGGCAATGGCCATAATTACCTTATTGGCTGGTATGCTTGCCTCCAGATCGACCAGAGACAACTCCGAGCGGGCCTTTCAACTTCTTCAGGATGTACGCAAGAAAACATTTGCCTGGGTGCAAGAGTTGCTCTACGATGTGCAGATGTCACCGACAAACAAAGAACGCCTTGAACTTTTGCGAGACATGGTGGCGGTCTGCCGAAGCTCATTCGATGTGGGTGGCGCTACAAGATCCAAGCTCTTTTGTTCTGCGCAGGACATCCAGATTGCTCTTTCTTGCGCCATGCTTATCCGCACAGTTGATTCTCCCGATTTCCCAGGCAAGTCTGACTCCCAGTTGGCTCTGGAAATGTTGTTGACTTTCTGTCAGATGCCCCTACATACTCGCAGATGCTCCTGAATCGAAATAGCCGTCTTGTTCTGGAAATGAGCTTGAAGGATGCCATCGAGGCTGATGCCTCACATGTAGGTGTCGACCGTGCCGTTCAAATGGTTTGGCCAGGATACCGTCCAGGTCCTCACCAATGGGAACCATTGGCGCCCCCAAACTCTCGGTGGCTGGTATGCGAAACCGCACCTGCTGGGGGCAGGCCCTCACAGATGGTGCGCCTTAACTTGCTCGATGGATCACTGTTGGTCGATGGTAGGCCGATAAGTAGCGAATTACCAACGAGTGTGATACAGAGCAGTGTGTACTGCACGCTTTTTGGCTCCGTATGTGATCGTTTCAGTTTCGAGCCGACATGTGTTGCTTAACATATCTCTCAGCACAAATTGATGGTTACTGCCTCTGATCTCCCAGGAATGGACTTTGTCACGATGTCAGTTATATCTGGGCACCATGTAAGTCGTCTGGCTCCTTCACACAGACAAGTATTGAGATATTTCAGGTCCACTTTGCTGTCCGAGAAGCTGATGATACGTCTGGGATCACCCAAATCATTGTTCGTGCCCAAAGGGAGGACACCCGTGATATCTTTGAGTACATCCCCCCGGAGGTTTTAGAACCCAACCTTCCTACATCAATCATTGCGAATCGGGTGTCCTGGTTGAAGATCTCCACATCCGTCATTGAGATACGGTCTACCGATAAGCTATGGGAACAGTCGTCGGACAACTGGGAAATTCATCTCCATCATGATCAATTTCATGTGACAAGAGGGAGGGAAACTCTCGTAGACACAGAAAGCCGAACCTGGGCGATTCTTTCAGACCCACTGCGGTGCCTTGATGAACCTCAAAACCTCATTGTTACGGTGTCCACAGTTGATACAACAAAGCACCATTCAGCTCGATTATCCATTACTTTACCCAGATATGGCTTGTCGTTCTTCGTCAACGACGCTAACGACCTCGAATCCCGTGACTTCAAGGACATGGTCTGTGATGATGAACAATCCATCGGAACGTTGTTTGGTCTTGTCAATCGACTTGTTCTACGACCAAAAACACTGATCGAAGCGGACCTCATGCCCAAACTTGTTCTCATACCGTACGGCAAATCCGTCAACCAGCGTGGTCCAGACATCTATGTCGACTGCAATTCCTCAGGACCTGTCGAGTACTACACGTACCAAGTGGACAGCGAGTTAGGTTGCTTGAAAGGGACGGTCAACTTTCCATTGGAGAGCAAACTTTACCTTGCTCGCTTGCACACACTCACCAGTGGTGGATGGAGACCCGATCCGCTGACAGGTCGGACCGGTATGGAGGAAGCAGTCTCCCTCATATGGCTAGGTTGTCGTCGGACTGTCCGTGAGCGTTGGTGTTCCGAGTCACCAAGTCGCCTGATACACTTCGCGTCTGAGTCTACCAACAGCACCCACGACAAGCCCTGGGAACTTTTTAGTTATCAATTTTCCTATGCACTGCGGAAAGAGGCTTACTTGTTTCCGTCCTCGGAAGTTACAGGTGCTGCTGGCGTACAGAGCTTCCAGTCACTTGATCATTTACTCCTTGAACGGAACTCACCCAAGCTACGAGCACGCGCCGATCGACTACCATTTCACCATGCTGGTCCCTGTCACCGTTTTTCTCCCGCTCCCGATATAGATCTTCTTCGTCAACTGTTCTCTTCCCTCTGGAAAAATCAAGCAGCACCTCTGTTTCAAAGCCAATATCTATCTCAGCTTCATAGCAGCGCATCATGCCACTCCCAGACAATGGATCTCACTGGTACATACAGAGGTGGCAGCGGGAGACCTGGAATCGCGAGACTCCGTGAATACTACGTAGAGTGTAGAAACAACTATTCAGAGAATCTGGATGCAGTCAAGGAGGCTCTTCGTACAAGAACGGAGCTCGAACGGATACTCGAACGGTGCGGCCAATGGCCACGTGTCACACCGTTTACTCTCTTCCGATGCCTCGCTTCCACTTCGCGAATCAAACTCTCGGAAAGCTGGAAGAGATGCTTGATCTCCCTGGCCCTGTGTGCGCTGGACGTTCAGCGGGCTCGAAGATTGCTGCAGTTTGCATTGGGCAATCTCGAAGAACAATTCTACAAAGAATTGGAGAATGAAGGGTGTGACGAACAGGATCTTATCGAACACCCGGATTGGCTATTGATTCAGGTATGTCGTCCGCGACAAGAATACGATCTCTTCTAACATTTATTCTGGTCCATCTTAGCTACAGGGGAACTTCCTCATTCGCCGTGTGCAGGCAAATATAGCAAAGGAGATGATGTTTCCTCGGTCAGGCGAGAACACTATCATGCAGGTGAACATGGGGGAAGGAAAAACCTCCGTGATCGTTCCTATCTGCGCAGCTGCGATGGCCGATGGCAATAACTTGGTCCGGATCATTGTGCCAAAACCACTGATACCCCAAACTCTTCAAGTCCTGAATGATCGTCTATGTGGGCTAATAAATAAGCCAATCTGCTTCCTGACCTTCTCCCGTACTGCGATGGATTCTATGCTCCGCCATTCCAAGGGCCTTCGAGCCGGCGAAATCGAACGGTTACGGAAACGCATCGTTCAATCTAGAGATGAATGTGGTGTTATTGTCATGCGGCCAGAGGATGTTTTGTCACTCAGGCTGGCTTGCGTGGAGAGTCAGTTGCTTGAGAATGAAGTTGGGACAGTTTCCACTCCGGTTGTTGAGATACAGAGCTTCGAGTATATTCTGCAGGTTCTAACGGACTGGCTGCCGCAATCTGTGAGCATGGTTACAATAATAATTGGTGATAGTCTTCCACTGACCAGCAGCCTCACGGAGACAGCTGACCCAAAATACCCTTGTCTCTTCCTTGACAAGGAAGGTGAAACCATGGCATCGCGAGCCTACGAGGCTCACGCTGAAGATGTCCCAAGAAAGTGGCAGGAGTCCAGAGAGTGTCAGAACCTTGATAGAAATCCAGAATTTCCTTCAAACTCATGCCCGCGACATTCTCGATGAGAGCGATGACCTCCTCCGTCCAAAATTCCAACTAATCTATGCCACCGGCCATCAACACCCTTTCGAAGGATCTCCCGACCGGTGGCTCATTGTCCAAGAAATCCTTGGGCTCATGAAACGTCACGCATATTTCCTTTCAGCCCATGATTCATATACAATACGATGTGATGGTGGTTTATCTGGATCATTCCCCCATATTCACATCCTGAAAGCAGAGTGTGGGGAACAACTGATATCCTTGATTGCCCGGGATGTATTGGATGGACGTCTCTCCGATCTCAAATTCATTTCCCGGCTACCGTTTCGGGAAGCCATTTGCGAGTTCATTCTGCGCAAAGATATACATCCTGATGTCGCCACAACGGTAGAAAAATATGCTCGCCAGAGTACCCTCTGGGGTATGCTACTTCTCCTGCGCGGTCTCCTAGCCCACAACATCCTCTTGTTTGCTCTCACGCAGCGAAGGTGGCGTGTAGACTACGGCCTTGACCCAACCTCCCCACCGCGCACCATGCTTGCCATCCCATATCGTGCCAAGGACGTTCCAACGGAGACGGCTGAGTTCGGGCATCCGGATATAACCATCTTGCTCACATGCCTCTCTTACTATTACGGAGGGCTCAGTGAGGAGCAACTCAGAATTTCATTTGACCTTTTACTTCAAGAGGATGATCCATCCTCGAAATATCCACTCTGGCTTGAAGGTTGTGGTACCTCATCAGTACCAGAACATCTTCGAAAGCTCAGCGGAGTCAACACCGGATCGTTAGAGCAATGGAACAAATATCTTGTTCCTCTGTTTTCCCGAAGCAAAGGGGCAATAGATTTGTATCTTTCCAAGATCGTCTTCCAGAAATATGCAAAAGAATTTCCTCTGCGAATATCTGGTTCATATTGGGATATAGCAGAGCAGAAGAACCATCTCGTCACCGGTAAGTGGGCTTTGAAATTTTATTCTGTCCGTCCAGAAGCTGAGGCGACCAACTGGCAGGTTTTTCGGGGACCAGCGACGTACAGTATCTGTTACCCACATCCATTTCTCAAGACGACCCAGATTATCTCCATCAGAGGGGGACTAACGCCAAGGTTCTCGCCTACCTTCTCCAGGAAGAAAACTCACTGTATATGGTGACGGCTGACGACAATGGCGAGCGATGGAGCACGCGCAAACTCCTTGGGATGATAGTGGCACGGAACCCACAAATTCGCGTCCTGCTTGACGTTGGTGCGCAGATACTCGATCTTACGAATCTCCAGCTGGCAGAGACGTGGCTCGACTTGACCCCAGCTGCTGAGATCGCCGGGGCGATATATTTCAGCGAAATGGATGAGTTGATGGTACTCGAAAGAAATGGATCTACGGTACTCCTGTCATCGTCGCCACTCGCTCAGCAGCTTCATCGATGTGTCGCCTACTTAGACGATGCTCATACGAGGGGTACAGACATTAAGTTTCCTCTAGACTTTCGAGCCGCCGTCACTCTGGGACGCAAT
Source organism: Xanthoconium separans (assembly GCA_038088675.1). Lineage (NCBI taxonomy): Eukaryota > Fungi > Basidiomycota > Agaricomycetes > Boletales > Boletaceae > Xanthoconium > Xanthoconium separans. The sequence continues at coordinate 901 of JBBPJL010000682.1, read as the reverse complement.
GTTACAAAAGATAGATTGGTGCAAGGTATGTTCATTCCACTGTTATGTGATCAATGGATTTTATGGTTCACGGTGAATAGGTTGCATGCGGATGCGTGGGCTTGGTCATGGCCAAAGTGTCATGTTTTTCGCACCACACGAGGTCGACCAGGAAATCCGCGGGCTGGTTGGCAAGACGAATCAGATAACCACAATCACCACGATCGACATTCTGCATTGGGCAATACACGAAACATGGAGCGACATCCGGCGACAGGCTCCATACTGGGCACAGCAGGGAATGAGTCATCAATCCAGATTCGACGCCTGGTCCCGTTTTTGTGAAAATAGGGCTTCGGCCACGGAATTAGCAGACGCCTGGGTTCAGTCAGAACTCAAGTCTCTGGCTGATATGTATTTGCCAAGCGAATCTCCAGACACCCCTTTCCCAATGGCCCCGACGCTTCCTTTGCAGATTCGTGAACGGTGCAAAAACCTTGGGGTCTTGTCGCTTCGTGATACTCGCCTGGATGAAGAACAGCAAAGGGAGGTATCGCGCGAGATTGAGCGCGAGCGCGAAGTGGAACGGCCACCCAAAATATCTCCCGCAACGCATTTTCTTCATCCCGATGTCGTCCAGTTCGTGAAATCGGGTATTATTCCTTCACCATCCCACAGCGCGGCCTTCATCACAGGGGCGATGATTTTACTAGAATGTTATATAAGAGCTTGTCATGACTACAATAAGCACAATGAGGATGATTGCCAATATCAGGTTATTTATAGCCTCATAACGGACTAAGCCTCATGCCATAACTAGCAAATCGGGTTGCATGGCCTACATCTCACGCATTGCGGCTTGTTGCTCAGGTGTCCACGCCACACGATCACTCCTAGAGTATCCCATTTAGTATATTAAGTA
>JBBPJL010000681.1:0-14548 GCA_038088675.1 Xanthoconium separans | reverse complement strand
CCACTGTTCGTCGGTCTCGGCATCGTCCAGCGCAATGACGGCGCGGATTGGGGATATCACTTCAAAGTCGAGGTCTGCAAACAACAAAAGCGTCAGCACCACCGGCACCACATCGAAACCAACACACGCACGTTTCGCCTTGGGCCGGCGGGGCTTGGAGATGAGATCGCCCAGCGTCAGCGCCGTAAACGCGCTCGTAGTACTAGTACCGTCTCTTGGCGAGATCACGTCATGTTCGGATGCGTGCTCGGGCCCGAGCGTGTGCGCCAGCGTCCCGGGCACCCCGTTCTGGACCGCCCGGACCGTCTCCTGGGGCTGCTCCCCGTCCCAGCTCTCCATGCTCAGCTTCCGAACGAGCTTGGCCCCGTGGGCGTTGTGACAGCCCCCCTTGAGACTCAGCACGCGCACGGCGGCAGCCTTCTCCTTGCGCTCCTTGGCGAGCGAGTACTCCCGTCGCTCCTTGGTGCGCTGACGAGCGTGCTCGTGAGCACGCACTTCCTTGGGAACAATGCCTTCGTTTAGCCGGGTGGGCGCGCCATGAGAAGATGGGGTGGACTTGGTGGTTGATGTGGTAGGCATGAGAGAGAAGAAACTGATACGTCGCATTTATATAGGCCGCTAAATGTGGCGTAACGAGTCCCTTTGGCAATGGCGCGGGAACTGGGCTGGGCGAGCCGAGCAGGGTGGATCAGAGTCATTGCCAAGGGGAAAGAGTATATCACCACATAGCCTGACAAAAAGAGTTAGCGGGGGCTTTGCGCATCATTCCAACTCATGCACAGGACAAAGGCACTGCACCTATAGACCTGTCAGACATCTGAGCACGACAAAGACACAGCGCGTAACAGGAAATTGCACGTGATGACTGGTTGGCACCTTATCTTCTTATCTCGCACGTTCGAGCGGGGTTACAAATACCATTCACTGCAATCCGTTAGTGTACAACAAGCACAGCACACATGTCTAGTGGATCGTACAACAAAAAGCTTTTCCCAGCGTTCGCAGGAACTACCTGAATGTGGGTACTTCTTGTCTCACTTTTGGATGAGGGCGGGAGCTTTCAGACCAGCAGACAACCCCTTGTCTCCAGCGTAGGTCACCCCCGTTCCCTGGAGTTCATCCCTGAAAGGCAGATGAGCAGAATGAAAACCAGGGTAAATGGTCTGCTTACTCGATGCGCAATAACGCATTGTATTTAGCAACACGTTCACTTCTCGCCGGTGCACCAGTCTTGATCTCGCCAGTACCGAGGGCAACGACGAGGTCAGCGATAATAGTGTTCTCAGTCTCACCGCTGCGGTGAGAGATCATGACACCCCATCCATCAGACTGGGCAAGTTGGGCACTGAAAATGCGTTGAAAATGTACAACAAAAGGGTGAGACAACTGAAACATACGCTTGAATGGACTCGGAAATGGTACCGATTTGATTAATCTAATAAATCACAGTGTCAAGGGATGCTCTCCCAACAGAACGGCTGAACTACCGACCTTGAGAAGCAGACCATTGCAAGCCTTCTTCTCAATAGCGGTCCTGATCCGGAGAGGATTGGTAACCGTCAAATCATCACCAACAATCTGAATACTGCTCCGCTTCGTGAAGTAGCTCCATGCGTCCCAGTCGTCTTGGTCGAAAGGATCTTCGATAGACACAATGGGGTACTTCTCGACATAGCCCAAATACAGGTCAGCAAGTTCAGTTCCGGATATCCACTTTTGGGGGTCAGAATTGGGATTTTTAAAGTCGAGATCGTATTTGCCCTCCTTGTAGAACTCGGACGAGGCAACGTCAAGAGCAATTTTAATCTTGTCCTTGTAGCCCGCTTTGTTGATGGCTTCGTTTAGAAGCTCGAGGGACTCCTCAGCACCGCCCACATTAGGCGCGAATCCTCCCTCGTCACCGACGTTGACAGCTAACAGATACAAGACGTGGTCAGCAGAAGATCAATATGATTCATTTAGTGTACGGACCGTCGATACCGTATTTATCACTGATAACCTTCTTCAAGGTGTGATATGTTTCAGTACCCATTTTCATGGCCTCGGTGAAACTAGAAGCACCGGTAGGGAGGATCATGAACTCCTGGAACGCGAGCTTGTTACCAGCGTGCGAACCACCGTTGATGACGTTGAAAGCCGGGCAGGGCAGCACATAGGGGGGTTTGACGCCAGCAAGTTCAGCCAAGTGCCGGTAGGTAGGGACACCCTTCTCGGCGGCACCAGCCTCGACGACCGCGATGGAAATACCGAGGATAGCGTTGGCACCGTACTTGCCCTTGTTGTTGGTGCCGTCCTCTTTGATGAGGAAATCATCGATCTCCTTTTGTTGTGTGACCTTGAGGCCGGACGCGATCAATGCAGGGCCAAGAACGTCATTGACATTCGCGACAGCCTTGGAAACACCTGTCCGACATTGGGATTACGGCATCGATTGGGACCTAGAATGAAGTCATGCTTACCCTTTCCGACGTAGTTGGCCTTGTCACCATCACGAAGCTCGAGGGCCTCGTGAATGCCAGTAGACGCACCAGAGGGTACAGCGGCACGGAAGCGACCTGTCAAAATCGTAAACATGGTGCAATCTATAATTGTGTGCAGTTAATCACCCTTCTCAGTGTAGAGATCGACCTCGACAGTCGGGTTTCCACGAGAGTCGAAGATCTGGATGATGATAGCTCAGAAGAGCACTAACAGCAGCGTATGCGCAGATCGGGCCCACCTGGCGTGCGTGAACTTTGGTGACGGACATGGTTGAGAAAGCAAAGACACGATTTCGGCCGTGATCAGTCTTTTAGGGAGCGCAGAATCGTCGTGGGAAACTGATTATCGCCTGGTGTACCTACACCAAGTGCAAAACGTTCCAGTCGCCCTCATGAAACAATCAACAAGCCTCCGTCGTCAACGACGTATGATTTTGGCGTCATAATTTTGTACATCACAGCGAGTACGGAAGTCCGCTCTAAACGGGGTCAATAATACAGTAGCACCGTCCGATGTCTCAACGACGCTTCCTGCCTTCGCCTTTCTTGCCGACAGGCAATGATTTGAGGAAGGCTGCCTTACCCCGATTCTTGTTCTTCACGTTTGCATGCGTGTAAAAATTCTCGGCTCTTTTCTATTTAGATGTGAGCATTACGGAAACACAGGGTAGGAAATGAATTACTTTGCCGGTTTTCACTCGAGGCTCTTTCTTGGAATGTGCAGGTAGCTCTCCGTCAGAAGACACACCCTCTGTCAGAAGATTAGACTGATCGATGATGAGAGCGTGTCGTAAGATGCCTACCTTTAGAAGGCTGCATGGCTGCATGGGAAGCATCACTATCAGCATTCTGGTTACCCTCCTCTGGGAACACGTCGTTCCATGATAGTCCCAAGTCGGCATCGGCATCGGACATATCCTCCGATGCTCCTTCAAGTTGCCGCTCATCGGAAGAACCCTTGTCCGATAAAGCCTCATCTTCGGCTTCGACTTCCAATGGTCTAACATCCTCGGCGAGGAAGTCGTTCTTCTGTATAATCGAGTTGAGATTCTGCTTGACGCCAACGACCCCCTTGTCTTCTTTTCCCTCCGCCACTAGTGCTTTGGCCTTGCCTTTAGCCTTTGACTTTGCTTCAGCTTTGTTAAGTTCTTCAGGTCGTTCGGGAGGCGCGACGAAAAATGGGATTCGGCCTCGGACCCAATCGGTAAGTACGATTTTGGCAACGCCATCCACGTCCGGTTCTCCGCCTTTAAGAAGCCGTCCTTTCATCTTCGCTAGCGTGTTCAACAATTGTTCGGGGTCCCACCCACGAGTCGGATCGTCCGGATCAGGAAGGGGGATATCATACGTTCGGGAGAGATAGAGCGGCTTGACGCGCTCCATTAATGCGGGTATATGCTCGGAAGGTGTGGGTATGGCTTCGACGCGTACGACGCCCTTGAGAACGGTTGAAGTTTGTGAATCGTGGGCAGAGGTGGGCACAATCCCAGGACAGTCGATGAGATAGATCCGTCGAGTTAATGTGATGTATTGCCAGACCTAAAGCGAAAATGTGTGAGACCCTCATCTTCCGTACTGAAGGGAAAACAAAAAACCTTGGTTTCTCCGGGAATCGGCGCCACACGACAAACCTTGCCACTTTTCAGAGTATTGATTACACTGCTTTTGCCCACGTTTGGGTACCCTACAAAACCAACGGAGATTTGCTTTTTATCCGAGTGAAGCTGTGAAAATTGGCGAAGGAGCTGTATGAGGGATCCCTTTCCAAAAGAATGGTTCGGCGACGCGTGGAAAGCGATTGTAGGGTATCTTGGGGTGAGGTGTTGTATATATCGTGCCTATCAAAAGAAGAGGGTCCACACTTGAAGCGAATGCCACGCGCCAACACTTACAGTCACCCAATTGGGCACCAGATCGCACTTGTTGATCACCAGCACAACCTGCTTGTGTGCCTTCTCTTTCTTCAAATACTCCAATACCGACTCGCACATAGTTCCCAGTGGATCACGAGCATCCAAGACATGCAAAATGACGTCTGAAGAGTCTATCACCTTGTACAACTCTCCGTATATGCGCCGTGAGGTGCCTTTTGCATAGATTGGCTCGATATAATCGGCATGTACTGATTTGAAATCCCCGACGAAACCTTGCTCTGGATTCACTGAAACATTGTCAAAGAAGAATTTAAGCCAGGATAATGACTGTCATACCTAACGATGCCTCCGCAAGGACTTCGGCCTGTTCTGCTGCTGCTGCACCAATCGTGCTAAGCTCCTCAAACGTTCCGACATCGAGCCTAGGTCTCTTTCGCTGAGCTTTAGGACCGAATGTTTCACTGAATGGCTCGGTTTCCACGATATGTGACCGCTATATGTAGATGAGGTTTAAAGGTGTCTACGAGCTGTGGCAAAAGCTCACCTTGCGAGTATTGGGATTGGCTGCATCGTCCAACAGCGCCATAGGAAGTTTATTGCGACGCAAAAGAACGGAATACGGATCATCCTTCTTGGTGGACAAACTAGTTCTAAAATGATCGAGCGCGGTTTGTGATATCACTCTCGTATTGCCTGACAAATTTCATCCATCCATTCTCAGGCGAACCGATCACGTATATTTGGGTACTGACACGCACCAAACCACCGCCGATCGGGCTGCACACGCCCTGGTGTTGTTTCGCTTTCTCCTTTTTGGAAAGCAGCAGCCTTGATGATGTTTCCATCCTTGTCCCGGACTGCCTTTCCCCCCGTGAGCATCCTGGCTCGGGCAACTTGTTTTGCATTGCGATAAAAGTTCTCTCCTTTGACCTTTTTTAGAGATACGTCCTTGGAAGTAGAGGAACGCGTCTTGGACGAGGACGCTGCTGTCCGTGTTTTTGCCATGATGTAGCAGAGTTACACCCCAGAGCGACTTGGGGAACAAAAGGTTATGATTTCACACGGTTCTATATCAAGAACAGCCCCTGATGGCATAGCAGCAGAGATCTCCACGGCAGACTGTCAGCATCACCGAGGGTCTTGGCGAATGAAGGCTCCCCCGCGTTCGACGGTGAAAACGTCAGCTTGGCCGAACATGCTGATGAAGCAGAACCGGCAAATTACTCGGTCCGATGTACTATACCCGACGCTCAACGGGATAAAGGTATGCGAGATGCGCCAAGTTCAACAACCAGACATCCCACAATGTTACCATTGGTCCTTTATGACATTCCCTCCAAACTGCCTGGCAACAGTTGGTCACCCAACCCTGCAAAGCCAAAGTACGATCGCATTCCTTACCCGTAGTGTCCCCCCACTCAATAAACCACTGTAGATTCGTCTTGTGCTACAAGAATCTTCCGTTCGACACCGTCTGGGTCGAGTACCCTGACATTGCTGCAAGGATGAAAGAGATTGGCGCCTCGCCCAACACGCTTCCGGATGGGAGTGAAAGGTATACCCTGCCTGTTGTCAGCGACCCCAACACGGGCTCTATCATTACCGACTCCTGGGCGATCGCCGTGTATCTCGACGAGACCTACCCAGAGAAGCCTATTTTTCCCAAGGGCTCCAAGGGCCTGATCAAGTCTTTCCATTCCGCAGTGGACGCACTGATCAAAGACTCTTTGGGATACGGTTTCGTGCGCACCTCGCAGATTTTGAACGAGCGCAGTCGGGAGTGCTTCATCAGGGTCAGAGAAGCGGCGAAGGGAGAGACATTTGCCGAATGGTCTGATGCGGCAAAGCATGATGCTTACTGGGAAGCCATCGAGAAAAAGTTTTATGGTGGCGCAAAGACGTGGTACGAGCAGGATGAGGGCAAATGGATGATGGGGGATACCTTTTCCTATGCAGACATTATTTTTGGAACTCATATCTTTTGGTTCAAGAGGGTCTTTCCGGATGACGAGTGGAAGAGGATCGCATCTTTGCACGACGGGAAGTGGCAGACGTTGCTTGCAGAGGTTGAGAAAGAATGCAACATACACATCGACTAGGCACATCAGGTGCAAGAGTATTTGCAGCTGGGCTCGCAAATACCATAGCTAAGAGATACGCGACACTATGAAATCAGTAAAGTATGTTCCAGGTTGATGTCGACATGCCGTGTCCTGCAAAGCGTCGAAACGACACTTCCTAAGCTGGTGTATGTTCTCGAGAGATCAGGACTTGCAATGCGAAGTCACTGGCACTGTCATCGACGGTGGGGTGGTCTACATCGCGCAGCGTGGCATTCTCCCTTGAAGAGGGAAAAGGAAAGTGTAGCGAGGCTTCTTATAGTTTATTTCCTTTCTCACGGTAATAGAACCTACAAATGTGCTCTTTGACTGGCAACCATTCCATGTTCAGGTCGTGCATCGCGCAAGGCATGTCATTCTGGTTCACTTTCACCGACAGGGCTTCTGATTTTGCGTCTAGTTTCGCGCTGTCTCGCGTCCTCGAGCCAGGCAGAACTACACACCTCCGCCGTTTGTCGTGCCAAACCCCGTGCACCAAAGAAAACGGTCTCGAAGCTTCAGGGCAAGGTAGACCGTAAGCATGCCAAGGACGCCAATCGTCTCTACGTCGTCCTCGGGTCCGAATACAACAAAGAAGACAAATGGATAGGATGTGACCTTCAAAAGACCATCTTGACACCAGAGGACGTCTACTCTCAAGCCTCGCAATCCCAAGTTTTGCCTCTTTCTGACGGGGAGGTGAGGATCCCCGTGCATCTGAACTTTGGCATAGAAGGAGGGGAGGGGAAGAAACTGTTGTTCGAAGTTCTGCCCACCTTGACAGTCGAGAGGGTCGCAACCACGTTCGACGAAGATACGGTGGAGCGTGCAAAAGCGGCCATGCAAGAAGAGCTGCAAAAGGCCAACATGTTCGCCACATTGGCGGACCTTAGGAACGCGAACGCAAATGGCTTCGCCTATGAGAATCGTAGACGCATCATTGCAGCGTTTTCGACTTCCCGGCGACCAAATGACACAGGTCGACCAGAGGTCCAAGGTACGTGCTCGAGTTCAAGCGCTAATGCTAGCATTTACTCACCTGCCTGACAGCCGCATTGCTGACATTCCAGATCCGTAATCTGTGGTCACATCTACTCAAGTTCCGCAAGGACGTGGCGAACAGGAGATCCTTGCGACAACTCATTCATGACCGAGCAAAGGTTCTCCGCTACCTTAAGCGTTTAGATCGGGATCGTTACGAGGCAATTCTTCCGCGACTCGGTCTTGACAAGGGTGGTGTAGAAGGCGAGTTGATCATTTAGATTTTCATCCCACTACTTTTCGAAACGCGTCTGCTCAATCATCTTGATCGAATAACTCGTATTACGTGCAAACATCCGTACCGTATGTCCAATAATCAAGATGTTTTGTAACATAAAGGCGCAGGGTACGATACCAAATATCAGAAACTTAATTTACAACGAACTGCAAGTTGATCACCGCTTCAATCAAAGAGGAAATCGTCACCGTAATAGTCGTCTTCGAACTCGTCCTCTGAATACCCACAGCACCATGGATCAAAGAGATGTTTTTCGCCTGGGGCAGGAACGTCGTCTGGCCTATCCATAGTAAGGGTTGTTTTCAAATTCGGTATGCGCGCTTTGCGACCTTGAGGAGCTTCGAAGTCTTTGTAATAATCTTGATTCTCTTGCGGCTCCGAGATAGAATGCCTGGAAGACACGTCAAGCCCTTGAGAATATGTTGGATGAATGCATACATACGTCGTGTTCAAGTGAGACTTGATCTTCGAAAGACTCATACACTCTGCTTCGTTCGGAAGATCCAGACAGTGCACACATAGCCACACTGCATCTTCTGGGGGGCCAACATGAAGGTCTTCCGGTACCGAGCCTTGTGCGACAAAGTATGAAAGGAGCGCTTGGCTGACCCTGAATCCTTCATCCATATCAACGACGTCGGCGGCGAGTTCATCGTCAATCAGCTTCCATTCAATGTTCGTCCTCCAAGGGTGAGAACTGCAATTGTGAGCGATCTACTGGAACGTCAACTAGGAGCGACAATGGGATAAAAGGGGCTTACTGCACCGCGCCAACCAAAGACAGGCGCGTCGGCTTGGTCCCACGCTTCATCTGACCATTCAAGACATTCAAGACAGGCCAATTGATGATTCAATTGGTCCATCTCAGCAGCCGTTGTTGTCTTGGGATCCAAACCACATATGGTAACAACATTGGCAGCCATCTCAATAGCCACCTTATCTACTTGAAGGAAGTTGCAGGTCCACCGGGTACGATTGCCCATTGGGTATTCGTACTGCTTGGTAGGATCCCCGCCAGCACTATCCCAACTGTACCCATGTTGCTTCGTCAAGCAGTGATGTCCGAGGACTTTGGGAAAGAAAAGCGGACTGGACCTTTGGCGGCGGCTGGATGCCAAGCCAAAGTCCAAAAAATCGAAAAGGTCGTCTTCTGATGCAGAGTCGGTGTCAGAGCTAGGATCAGCGTCGTAGGGACCATAGAAGATACCAAACCGAGGGTTGCAGCGCTTGCAACTGAAGACGGTAGTGGCCAACGAAAGGTCCCTAATGATTTGAGAGTCGTCCGGCATCGAAGGCGCATTATCTTTGGCTTTCCCTTTGCCCATGGGGTTCACGGAAGACGAACTTGCTACATTGTCCGTCATTGTGACATCAGTGGTGGCACTCGGAGGGTCGACTCGGGGCTCATGAGGGTACAGGGAATCCTTGATCTTCTGGACAAGTAACCCCACAATTCGAGTTCGCCATTCGTCAGTGAGTTGATCCATTTTCTCTACAATGGGGGAAAATGTATCCTCAGTCACTTGTGTCTCCGTGGGAAGCTCGAGAATATCTGAAACTTGAGGGATGGCACAAAAGTCCATCGGCTCGAGCATAACATCCGTCATTGGCAGATGCGAAATCTTGTATGCGCGAAGTATGGATACTGCAATTGTCTTGCGGGAAATGACCAGAGCTTTGCGTTCGCGCTCGAGACGTTGAATTTTCATGCGCCCCATGTAAGCGACCATCTCGGCCTGAATATTGGCCCAAACTAGGGTGAATGAGATCGATTAAGTAATCAAAATGGGGATGTCGGATGTCACTTACTACGAGGTGTCAAGCGGGTGGGCTGCTTGACCAGTCTGTGGTGAGACAAATCATCACGATACGGGATCTGCTCAATCTCAGAGCCCCAACCAAGCACTGTTAGCTTCTCAATAATTCTATGCATCTTATTTAGCTCGCCTCTTTAAGCGGTTGTGGAGAAAACTCACGCTTCTTTTCTTTCGCGCCGAAGGTCGTCCAGTTGCTCCGAGCGATCTTTGGCCTGGTTGGTGGCCCAAGCTTCGAGTAAGGCACCATGCTATTAGATCATCAGTAATAATCTCTGTATCACATGGGCTAGTATTACTTTTTCCATCCGACAGACCAATTCCTGACGCTCCTTAACGAACTTGAGTTGCTCCTTGGGGTCAGAAAGAGAAGCCCTCTTGGACTGGAATTCTTCCAGGTCTTTGGAATAGAAGCATGGACGCCCCCGTTCTGGAGCAAAGTGAATAAGCGAAAATGAATGAAGCCAATTACTACTTACTGCCATATTTACTAGGAACGGCCTTATACGCAGAATCGGCAAGAAAAAAAGAATGATCTTCTACCATGCTGCGACAGAGTTGAAGAACGAAATGGAAACCGGAAATATGACACTTACCACTCCTTGGCGCACTTTGAACAGATGCGCCGCCCTAGCCGCCAGTCAATTGACCGAGTATTTGGTGACGAGCATTCCTGGAATGTGGTCAGGGGCTTTGTTGCAAGTGTAAGGAAGAGCAAATCTAACATGGCAATGTGTATCGAAAACGAAATTTGCATATTGGGGTTCACTCAGGTAAGGAGGACAATCCGGCAAGTCGGGCACGTTTTTCCGGGCGGCTATCCAAATCGATGCAGAAGAGCGATGCATGAGCAGCTGTCTGAATTGCTTCGTGGTGCGTGCAAGACGTAAAACATCCAATGGCATGAGATGACCGAGTATCTAAGACACAGGTGGTCGGAGAAGGACACACAAAATAGTCAGGGGCATACCTCAAACAAGATATCCATGGGCATCTCCATGAGGCCTGCGAGCCTGCCCACAATTCGACCCCATCTGGGTCTCTTGACTTTGGCTTGATCAGCTTGGCAGTTCTCGGCTTCATCGGGGTTGTCCGAAGGATGCTTCCTCTTCCTCGAGGTTGAGTTGGTAATACGCGCGGAGGCTCTGCGCTTCTTGACGTTATCGGCTGGCGCTTGTGCGGCCGTGCCAGGCTGAGAGTGAGCCTGTTTCCTTGGAGCCATTAGAAACTGCGGTTATCGCGAGAGCTCAAGCTGCAAATGATGGTGGTGGTAGGGAAGAAAAAAAAAGTCCGAGCGGAATTCAATTTACCCTTTGATCCTTTAGCCGCGGAAATTGCCGTCCCTGAACGCGTCCTCACGTGAGTAGGTGTAAAACAACGAGCGCATTGACCAGCTACGACCCGCTCGTCGACGATGGCGACAGTGAACATCCACCAATTGTTGGCAGATACCCTCAGCACAGATGCCAACGTCAGGATTGCAGCAGAGCTCAAGCTTTCCGAGGTACTCCAACACCCAAGCAAGTCCCTCATCACGATCAACACGCCACCGCAATATAGTCCTGACGCGTTTCTAGAGGCGGGATTGGCGCTCTCTCAGCTTGCATTGACTCAAAACGCGGATCTTTCCCTGAGACAGATAAGTTCTTCGGCACTTTCCCCAGAAACCCCGTCTGACAATCCCGCGCCTTATACTCTGCAAGCATCATTCTTCGAAAGTACGTGACAGAACGATGGTCTCCCTACTTCCCCCAATTCAAAGGGAACACGCCACCGGTTGAGGTTGGCTTGGATTTCTTCTCGCTGCATCCCATTTCCATTGACGTCTCTGGCAGACCAAGGTCCAGATCCGTCAGGCTATCTTCAATGGGCTTTCCGATCCGGATCGCAAAATAAGATCATTGAGCGTTTGTATCTGCAGTGTCTTTTCTAGCCACGAATCTGACCCCACTATGTAGGCCCACGTATTATCCTCGATCGCGTCCTGCGACTGGCCAGATGAATATCCGAGCTTGCTCACTGACCTAATTGAACTGATTTCGTCCACTTCTCCCAACTCCGTTCACGGTGCGATGCAAGTATTGACCGAGTTCATCAAGTCGGAGCTTACTGAAGATCAAATCCTACCCGTCCTCCGTCAATTACTACCCGCCCTCCTCGCCATTTTGAATGACGCGCAGGTGAACCCGCTGCTGTACCCTCAAGTCTACATCATCTGAGATCCCCCCAGCAGCATAGTCCGCTGACTCGTTCCCGAAGTGTTTCTGTTTTCTGTCAGTGTGTTAGCGCTCTCTATATGGTGAAGGAGCAGCACCCCCAAGCTGTGAAGGAGGCCACAGAGAACATTCTCCCCGTTTGGCTTGCCACATTCAAGGAAATTCTCGGTCATTCCATAAACGATATTCTGAGTCAACCCACTTGGGATGGCTTGACCGTTCGTATTCAGATTTACAAGGTGAGCACATGGACGAGGATGGCAGCATGTAATCACTAACGTGTGCTGGATTCTTAGGCATTAGATATCATAAATACGGCATTTCCCCGCGGATTAAAGCCATACGCTGAATCTTTCTTGGACTCTTCACTCGCCGATCTCAGGGGCATTTTCCCTGCTTACGAGATTTACTATATCAACGCGACTGATCCGACGCCTGTTTCAACTGAAGATGAGCCTGTTGAACTCTCGTATCTCATCTGCCCCTTGTTTGATCTCGTCTCCAATATCGTGCGCGGAGGAAGGGCGAAACAGTGGCTTGACCCCCAAAACCAATCCAAAAACCTCACTAATTCGATTGGTGTGATTTTTCGATTCACTCAGATGACTGCGGAAGACGTGCGTGTTTCCTACGATTTCAGAAATCATATCATCGTTGACAAACCTTGTGCAGGAAGAGACTTGGGCAACGAATGCAAATGCTTTCGTCGCTCAAGAGGAGGATGAAACAGAAACTTATGGCGTTCGGGTCGCTGGATTCGGATTGTTGAATGTACGGCACCACTCCTTTCCACCCCTGAGCTGACACGATTGAATGCAGACTATCTTGGGTCGCTCTCCAGCAGAAGTTTGCGTCGCATTCCAGGATAATTTGCAACAAATTATTAGTTCCTGTCAAACCAATCGGGAAGCAGGGGTCCCATCTTGGCGAGTCTATCATTTCTTTTATCATCGATCGAGTGACTGATTCACGAGGATAGGTGGAAGCCTCTAGAGGCTGGCCTCGCGGCTATTGGTTCTCAGGCTGAGGACATTCTTGAGTGCATCGAAGATGAGCAGGAATCTAGCCAAAAACCCCTCGACATCGAGCAGCTGCTTGCCAGCGTTATACCTTCCCTTCTTCATCTAACGGGTGCGTAATGTGTTTTCTTCCTCTTCTATCTCCTATATCATCTGTTAGAATTCCCCTTTCTGCAAGGGAGAGGGTTCGTTTTCGCGAGTCAATTCGCCAAGGTTTTACCCTTGCAGATGGCAGGGCAGTATCTTGAGGTGGCGATGCACGTAATTGAATCCGACTCTGCTAGTATTCCGGTCAAAGTTTCCGCCGTGAAAGCAGTACACAAGTAAATCAACCTCTACGTTGGACTTTCCTGACTGTTGATCTGATTATTTCCAAGCTTCTGTCAGGGTGCTGAGGATTCTGCTTTGAAACCATATGTGGCTCGGATTGCCCAGGACCTCGGACCTTTCCTCCTTCTGACTACGGAAGACACGCTTTCTTTGGTTTTGAGCGCGATGTCGGTTGTGCTTGATGTTGACAAGGCATCATGGCTCACGACCGATCTAGCGAGTTCACTTGTGCTCGCGACCCTAGAGGTGTGGACGAAGAACAATAAAGGTATGCCTGGGCAAGCAAAGAAGTGGTCAACTTCACTACTGAGGATATTTATTGTTAGATCCCATCTTCCTTTCTATTTTCACCGATATCCTTGCCTCACTTGCGAAATCGTCCGCTTCGGGCGTCTATGAGATCGTGGTAAAACAAGCCTTGCCGACACTCTGCACCTCGATCGCGACAGCAAAGCTTGAGGAATCCTGGATTGCAGGTTCAGCAATTGATCTTGTTTCGAGTCTTGTCCGCGGTGCTCCAGAAAGCGGTCTTGGAGACGGATTTTTCGCACTTCTTGCACCAAACCTATTCAATTGCCTCAAGGTTGCAGAGGATAGAGATGTGTTACAGGTGTGTGGCCTCAAACGCGTTGACCAGCAGGGAATTCACACTCCATACAGAACGGCGTTGTCTGCCTCACGCTCATTGTCCGAAAAGACTGTTCTCAAATCGTATCATGGCATGATGCGTCTGGACAGTCTGGCCTTGGTCACGTCCTAAAGCTAATCGCCAAGCTCCTCCGAAATGAAGATGAATCGGGTGGTCTCGTAATCGGTGATCTCATTATTCACGTTCTGCGTCGAGCTGGTGATTCTGTGCTCCCTGTGCTCCCGGAACTTCTTCACGCAATGGTAGAGCGGATGGTCACGGCCAAGACGGCTACGTTCCTGCAGAGTCTGGTCATTCCGTTTGTGTTCTTGATACACAATCAGGCGGACACAGTGTTGGGCATGCTTGAATCGACAACCGTGCAAGGTCGGAGTGCGTTCGACATCTTAATTCAGACGTGGTGCGAGAACGCGGAGACTTTCCAGGGCTTTTGGCCGACGAGAATCAGCACCCTTACCCTATCTCAGCTTTACACGTCCGGTCGTCCTACGCTGCAGAATTTGATGGTGAAAGGGGACATCATCATCAGGCCCGAAACGAAGAACGGTAAGTCTATTTGATAGATCATGGGCTAGGTTTTAACGATCGTCCATTGTCATCCTGCGATGGTAGTCATTATGACGAGATCGCGGACTAAAACAAGTGGGTGTGGCTTCTGTCATTTTGTAGTTTGCATTGTACATTTTAGGTGAATGTGGCACTCATCTAGCATCTTTCCACTCCTACAGGTCCACACGAGTTCACGTCTGTAACGTTCCCAGTCAAAGCACTCAAGTTGCTTATCCATG